>CAXKVW010001731.1:0-64743 GCA_964058825.1 Carex arenaria
TGCCTGATAAAAAAGAAATAATATATATGTTTGTACCATTTCATCATTGTAATAGTAATCTTGCAGAATTTAATTTTATTGTGACTTGTGTGATGGAATTAGTCATTGGCAACTTTTATGTATGTTATAACTATAAACAGTGGCCTTGATCACATCCATAAACAGAAAGAATAGAATTTGTGCTGCAGCACCAGATGTAATTAATTAATTAATTAAACCTATTGATACTAATTGAACGATTGACATCATTCAAGGCGCACTTCGAGACTTCTAGTATTGTGCAGAATGACTACATATATATGATCTCGCTCATGCCTTGTGAATTTCTTGTTGCTCATGCTTTGTGAATTTCAAGTTGAGGTCATGCAATATTTATGTGAAATCATTGCGAAAGCATTTGTAGTCACCGAAACATCATGTTTATACATATTGAGATGAACTATATAAATCTAAATAATAATTGAATATATATGTTGTGCGCTGGTTTATTTATATTAGACATCAAACACAATGATTGTTATGTAAAAAAGGAACCATATTATTTTAAAATTAGTTTTTGCCAATATTTAAGATATTAGAGATAATCAAATTCAAAATTAACTATTACAGCGCTGCATTTTATGATAGACAAGAAAAAAACCAATCACTAAAATTCAACTTCTCAACACAATTCTCAAATTAATAAACAAAAATAGATAATTACTTAAATTAAGTCATAGTTAATCAAGTCTACACTAGGTGGTTATACTATAAAACATATCCTAGCCCCTTCCCAATACCTAATAGCAACCCGTATCAAAACCCGTGCGGATTCAGTTAATTCTAGTTTATACTTTCTCTATTCATCCAGACAACTTAGGAGAAAACCTTCTCTTGCGTAAATGGCATACTTGAAAAATATTCTAATTCAAATTGGTCAAACGTAAGATAACACTTATTTATTACCTCTAACAAATGTTTCTAACTCATTACACGGATTCCTACACATTCAAAATAATCAATAATCTACACACACAAAATAAAAAGATATTGTCTTTATTGTTTTTAAGTCAATATTGAAGCTTCATATTAAATAGAATACTTACCCAGAAAATTATCCTACAAAGGATGTCAAACACTCTTTCTTGAATACCTTCAAAGTTTGGCTGACCTTCATGATGGGTAAGTAAAATTTAAATTGCTCAAATTGCATTTTCTTAATTTCAACACCAAATGATATTATAATTTACAAATGATATTAAAAAAATGAGAAAAAGTAACAGCAAAAATAGTTAATTAATTACCTTTGAAAAAATTATTTATTTATTTAGTACCTGCTTTGTACTCGTGAAAGAATTTGGTAGCCCACCGAAGAAGACCAAATCTCATTTGTAACACATGCTTAATATTACATCTTTCAGGAATTGAGCAAATATCAACTCTACTTGAGCAAATATCAACTCTACTTGAATTGAGCTCTAGAGTCATGTACTCGCCTAATGAGTAAAAAAACATATTTTAAAATGCTAAGCCTCTAATTTTGCAAGAGCATTAAGAACACACTGATATTATGTGCAATATTTTTCTAATCGGATGGAGGGAATGCTGAATTATTTGTTTAAGTAATATTTTTTAGATTTAATTTATTAGTTATTTTTTTATTGTTAAGAACAATATTTATTTTAGGAACTTCTTTGTTTGTGCTACATGAAATGATATACTATTTAAAGAAAAATGATATGTTTTTATGTGAGTATTGTGTTATGTTTAACCTGCTATATATTTTTAACTCAAAAAGTACTAATTTGTGTAAAGTAAAATATATTTTCATCTTCATTCATTCATCATCAAAACCATCGCAGAAACTAAACTAAAGATAAAAAAAATAAACTGGTTATATAGGTAATATCTTTGCACAAATCAAAAGAGCTGCGCAGATAATTCATTACAAAAATATGCATATATTCGCGAGGGTTAAAGTGACTATTGCTGAAGGTATATTGACATAAATTATTATTTTTAAACATATATTGGCATTACCGTTATGAGTATCCACGAAGATACCATCGGTAAAAAAATGGTTTTACCCTCACAGATAGTGATAGTGTAACATATGCGCAGAAAAATAGAGTACGCAAGTATTATTTGTGTCCTTAATTTTAAATATTGTTATTTTTAAATGGTAACTAAAAATATTTGGAAAACAACAATGTCCTCACAAGCAGAGATTCGTAGCCTCTGTAGTACCCATCACTGTAGGCAATCTTAACCATGTGATCATTTTTCGGACCAGAGGTGGAACGCATGTCTTTAAGATTCTTGCCAAATTCATTAAAATTCGTGCAAATTAAAACTGACATGTGCAAATTCCAAGCTCTAAACCAAATTTGCGTGCCATCTTTTTTAAAGTGCACTGATAATAGAAATATATATTTTTTTTAAATTCATGTCAATACCGTCTATTAATCAATTTTTGTTAATCATCTGTAAACCATTCTTGTATTGTCCATAAACACACTTAAATCTACATTATTCTAATCCATTTAAGTTGAAGTATATGTTTGGTGACATTCTCATATAACTACAAATTTAATGTGTGTGTATATATAGACACACACACACATGTATATGTATATCTTAACAGAACAGAAGGTCAGCTTTGCAGTTTTTCACAAGTTGTTTAAAAATATTATCATTTTAAAAACTAGAAACAGTTATCCTACAGTTCTGTACAGTTTGTTGGCTTTCAGAAATAATTACATTTTTTTAAAAGTAAAATTCTCCAAACTTAATAAAAAAAACATAAACGTAAAGAGTATTTGATTATTTGAGATTAATTAGTTTATGGCCATAATATGAGAAGTCTTTTTCAAAGTTAAATATTTGGAGAACGACACGATTGTCACAACTAAAAAATTAAAAAAAACATGAATTCTGTTAAAACAGCACATAAAATTCCATCAACTCAGAATTAAAACAGAACATAAAATTCTTTTACTCCTCAAATATTTTTGTTGGCCAGATTTGTCTACAAAAATAGGTAAGTTGTGAGATTATAATTTCCATCCTTTTTGTAATTGTTAAAACTTATTTGTTGTTTTTCTATAGGTCAACTTTCGATCGAATTATATGTTATTAAATAAAAAATTTCAGGGGGGCATGAACTTTTGGTTTCTAATTTCGCAATTTTTCATGTTTTCTAATAGATCGAGTTTTGAATAAAGTTTGATTTTTTTTTTTTTTTTTTGCAAATTCCGTGAAGAAAAAAAATGAATCACCCTTCGATGACCACCAATTAATGGAATGACAAATAGCATGATATGGCATGCACAAATTATACTATTTGAACTATATTTGAATGACCATAAAAATTAATTGTGAATTCATTATTCTAACTTATAAAATTCAATTTCTTCAATTTTTGACGTGCTATATATCCACATAAGTAGTATGATTTTTTTTCCTATGATTATTGAACTCGAAACTTAATTTTTTTTCATGTGTAAGACAAAATGTATTAAAATAATTTAGATTTTGGAGGAAATTAAATTAAATATGTCAATCCAATATTTTTCCTTATTTTCTTCAGTTTTTTTAGGTTTTTTTGTGAGGATTAAATTAAGTCAAATTTTCTTTAATATCTTGGTTTTTATTTATGTTCAAAAGTATGTATTGGAATATATGATCGAGTTTTAATTTTGTGTGAATATAAAACTTTTTTTCCTTTTTCCATCTAGATATTGTAATATTACAATCTTATCTTATCTTAAGTGATGAATTTAGTTATGCATGTAATTTAATAAATGTTAATTAATAGCCTAATGAAGTAGCTATCTCAATTATCAATTGTTAGTTAGGAGTTACTTAAAATAATCAACCAACAAGTTGATATAATTATTTTTAAATTCCTATGTTTAGAAAATTTCACTGACATTTTGAGTTTTGATTGTTCCTATTTAATGAATATTATTATCATTTATTGTTATTATAATTGTTGTAATCTTAACTAAGAGATACATTTTTATTATGTAAATCACACACTAATTAAATATTAGATACACCGGATAATATCAACCTATGTGATTAAAAATTTCAACATTATTTTCCTATGTTGCTGAAAAACATTTCGTAGATGATTCTACTTCTACATAAAAAGATATCAAATTCAAAACACACAATATTTTAATTTATGCTATATTTTTCAAACAATATTTATCTTTGAATTCACACACAAATATATAGTTTGAGACTTTGAGTGGTCTCCCACAGGTATTTATGGTGCGGAGACAGTTTGGGAGATTTGACTGGAGAGATAAATATTTACGTTAAAATACTCCAGTGGATAGTTATAAATACATTCGTGCATATGTATAAATACTTTTGTTCATAGGTATTAATACTTTATAAATTATGTGGGGATAATCCGGATAGACAGAACTTGGCCTTTTAATTCACTATGTTCTTTGACGAATTAAGTACTTTTATTTCTGGGCAAATACCGTAAAGAAAAAAAAATGAATCACCCTTTCAGTAAGCATGAATTTATGCTATGACATGCATGCACAAATTGTGCTATTTTCACTATATTTGAATGACAACATAAATTAATTGTGAATGCATTACTTTTGTCTCATATAATTCAAATTTTTCAATTTTTGACGTACTACATATACACATATGTAGTACGGTTTTTTTTATGATTATTATTGCAACAATTTATAAACTTGGAGGAAATCAAATTAAATAAAATTAACAAATTAGATTCTTTTTTTTTTTGAAAACCTGATAGCAGCTATCAGGGAAAACAAATTAGATTCTTGTGTTATGTTGAGCAATAGAAAAATTAAAGATAGGCAGATAGATTAATTGGTAGAGTTAAATTTAACAAGTTGTCTCTAAATGTTTTATTTTTTTTGTTTAGTTAGTTCTTTAGAGAATGAAATGTGATGATCATATAATAATTATATGTTTTATTATTTGTATTATTTTCTTTTGTTTCTTTTTTATTTTTTAATGAATATTAAATGTGATGAATTTACAGTAACATTATTTTTAGTACTAATTCAATGATGTAAGTTTTAAATTCTTATCATTTCTACGTTCCTTTGTTTTATTATGTTGGCGGATAAATAACATTTTTCGGTTATGTTTTTGTGCCATATATTATTTAATAATATCCAATAATTCACCACTTCTATTGTTTGTCAAAATGAGTATGATTAATGTAAAAAAAATATCAAATAGTGCCACACAATTTTTTTTTTTTTTTTCAAATTCCAAGGAGGGCTAGCAAAAAAATGTAACTCATGTTACAAGAAATTAAGTTTATCATATATATATACTAACAAAACAATAAAATACGTACAAGATAATTAACGGCGTCAAATATCAATTTGAAATTAACAAGAGATTGAGATTACACAAGTTAAGAAGTTTAAAATTAAATAGGAATAAATGCTAATACATCTGATGGAGAAAATACACACGAGGAAGGTTCGCTTTGGATATGAAATATTGCAAAGGGAAGTTGAATTAGTAGGGCTCAATGGCTTCAACGGAGGCCGTGATGTTTTTTCTGCGGCTGCATACATTCAGTGTGAAGCTTTTTATTTTCAATGTTTTTTCCGCATCTTTGATGATGTAATTAAACTCGACCAAATTGAAGAAAGTTTAATAACTGAAAGATAGGAGTACATTAAGGGTTATATGACATTGTCCAAAATATAAATATAAAAGAACTGATTGAAAATTAGAAGTACTATTCATGCCTCTTGGAGCCTGTATAGGCCTAAACGATTTTGTCTCATTGGCTCAAGAAAGAGACAAATACTATTCATTTAAAAAAAAAAAAAAAAAACTAACAGGCTTTTGGACAACTCTCATGAGCTAGCTAGACAAATTAACAAGGGCATCTCTATCTCTGGAATGAATTAGCACTCTGAAGCCGACTGTCCAGAAGATATTAAAAATTAAGTTAATTTTTATTTCAAAAAATGGAGAGAGGAAGAAAGAAGGGGCAATCATTTCTAAATGAAAGATCCCAAGGTTCAAGAGTGCATGCGCCCCATGTTCATATCTTATTTAGGGGTGTCAATGAAAACCATTTACTCTTTTATTCTATTCGTATGGTATTAGATTAGACGGGTAGGGGTAAGAGTTTTTTTCGCTAGCTTATTGGATATGGGTATGTGTAAAAATTTGTTTTTCATTAGCTAAATGAATATGAGTACGGATAAAGACTATTTCGTATACATTGGATAACGGGTAATAATATAAAATAAATTACATATTAATATATAAATATTATATTCAATTTATTCATTTCTATGTTTCTCATATCACTAAATCACTGTATCAACGTTAATCCATGAGAAGATGTATGCATTTTGTTGCAATAAGAATATTATATTAAACATATTACTTTTTTATTTGAATATTTTATCATTTAATTAACGAATTGAATTTTCAATTTGTAAGAAGAGATATTTTTATTTTTAATTTTTTCTTTATAAAAAAATTATTAGTTAGAATTGATTGCATATTTTGTATTTTGATTTTTATATTAGTAATTGTGATTGCATATGTATGACGTGATAAGTTTTGATAGCATATTTGTAAAAATAATAAAACTATTATATTAGTATTATTAGTTATTCACCCGCTACTATTTCGTTAACCACTAATTTTAAGCAGTACGGATAAGGTAAGATAAGACAAATTCTTAAGGGGTAAGAGCGGGGTATGAGTAACATTAACTCTTAATGGGTATATCTATAAAAATGCTTCCACTCTACCTGTATGGTATCCATTGACACCCATAATCTTATGGAATACGTACTCTTTAGTTTTCCTTAGGAAAAAGCAAGAATCAATTTGGAACAAGAAGAATCAGTCTAAATCATAAAACTCGGTTGACTTGGCTGATTTAACACCGCTTAAATCATGTTTTTTTACCAAAAACTTACTCTCTGTATAAATTGGCCCAAAATCGGCTCGGTCTGGTCCGATTTCTATCTGACTCGGCCGAGTTTGCCTTCTATGGTTTTCGGTTGTCAAAAATATTGTTTGCACAGGTGCATCTTTATATCTAGATATTTTCTTTCCCCCGAGGCCAATTGTTAGATATATATAAAAATGGTCACATTATACGAAGGATTACCGTCCCACTGACATTAATCACTGGTTGTTTTATTTTAATACCAGCTATCATCTTAGAACCACAAATCTCTGTTCCATGTAGCGAGTTAATACAGTGCTGTCCTTATTTAGTTTTCAATTAATGGAGAGCTCTGCTTTCATACTCTGAATTTTTGTAGGGCCCACCTTGCAGTTGTCCTTCATAGAGGGTATTTCCATATATATTGATACGGGGGATTCAGAATCACATGTACAATAGCCGTTAACTACATTCCATCAAATAATCCAAAGGTTCTGGTGAGCACAACCACAAATTATTCAAATTCACTTAACGACTCCACCCTCCCGTCAATACAGGCACAAACATGTCGCTATCTCCTCCTCTCTCGTGATAAAATAATTGGTAGCAAAATTGCGTCAGTTTAAATTTTTATCCGAATTTTAACTAATGCACAGAATAAATCATATTAAATATTCATTCTTTTAGGAAACTCTTCAGTCGTAATATAAGATAAAAAGGAGCATATTGCTAAACGAAATTAAACAAATGTGTTAACCTATACCTAGAAACATCAAAAACACATACACTGCGATTATATTATTAGTCTATTTATCACTAAGCGGGGGTGTCCCTAGCTTATTCTTTAAGCCTTATTCTTCACTCTTAATATTAAGCGAAGTATCGAGGTAAGTTACTAAAAGCTGTCTATAATAAGACAATGATGACAATGCAATATCCACCCATTCTCTTGGTCATCAGCAATTGGAAAAATATGCATTTAAAAATATGGCAATCAATGTGCTAATGATAGCGACAGGGCACTTAGAGGAATATGACAATAACTCATCTTCTTTCTTTTATTTTTTTGAAAAAATATAGAAAACCATCATATTTACTGGTTGGACTGTTGAGTCCGGTTTATTTATATAAAACCATCCGGTAATTCCGGTTTTATTGGATATCTGGTCATAATAGCGAATCAAACTGGATTAATTCATGTCTGGTTTCGGTTGATATCGGCCGGACTGTTCGTCCCGAGCCAGTCCGGTTTTATAATAGTGAATGTGAGAGAGAGTCATACCTGCTCTCTTTATAAAAGCTAAACTAATTAACTTAAAAAATTACACTGTAACACTTTTTTGACCCTCCCTCCCATTTATTTTTACTTTGTCGCTTCTCCGAAACTCCCCCTTGATCGGAGGCCATCTCGTCACATATACCACATATCCTGCCGTCCAACTAATAATATATTATGATGGGCATTTTCGGAACCGTCAACTCCACCCTCCCAGTCAATACAGGAACAAACATGTAGCTATCTCCTTCTCTCTCGTGATAAAATAATTGGTAGCAAAATTGCGTCAGTTTAAATTTTTTAATTTTTATCCGACTTTTAACCAATGAACATAATAAATCTTATTAAATATTCATTCTTTTAGGAAACTATTCAGTCGTAATATAAGATAAAAAGGAGCATATTGCTAAAAGAAATTAAGCAAAATGTTTTAACCTAGCTACCCCGAAACATCAAAAACACATCCCGCACGTAACTTAACACTTTCAATATTTATCACTAAATGGGGGTGCCACAAGCTTATTCTTTAAGCATTATTATTCACTCTTAATATTAAGCAAAGTTTCGAGTTAAGTGACTAAAGTTGTCGATAATAAGATGTTGATGACAATGCAATATCCAGCCATTCTCTTTGTCATCAGCAATATATTGGAAAAATATGACAATCAATTTGACAGTATCTGTTACATGAGATGAGATGATTAAATCTCCTTACCATTATACATAGCTTAAAAGATAATGAGGAAAAATTGAAACATTTTTGAATGGACATTCTTTCTCTTGCCGATTCCGGCAGAATAAAAGTAGACAAAATACAATATAAGAAATATGTGATTTTTGTTAAATAAACAAATTCTTGAAATTCCCTAAATTTCTGACAATTAAATCCATTCTCAATTTCCACCGATTACATAAGGAATCTTATAAAATAAATAATTTTCAAAAATTATATTATTATCAGGAATTTTTATTGAATAAATAATTATAACCTAGAGTTTATTTCAAATAATAGATATAAGAAATCTTATCAAACAAGTGAATATAAGAAAAGAAATATATAAACTATATATATTGTACTTTAATTTAGTATTTCAAGTACATGACATTATATAATTATTATATTGTTTTTAAAATAAAATTTTCAATTAGACCTTCAAAATACTTGGCGTTACAGAGGTGCATCTTTATATCTAGATATTATCTTTCCTCCGAGGCCAATTATTAGATATATATATAGAAATGGTCACATTATACAAAGAACTACCGTCCCACTGACATTACTTACTCGTTTTATTTTTATACTAGCTATCATCTTAGAATCACAAATCACTGGAGAGCTCTGCTTTCATACTCTGAAATTTTGTAGGACCCACCGTGCAGTAGCCCTTCATATAGGGTGTTTCAATATATATTGATACAGGGAATTCAGTATCACATGTACAATAGCCGTTAACCTATATTCCATCGAATATTCCAAAGATTCTGGTGAGCACAACAATAAATTATTCAAATTCACTTAACCACTCCACCCTCCCAGTCAATGCAGGAACAAATATGTTGCTATCTCCTTCTCTCTGGAGATAAAATAATTGGTAGCAAAATTGCGTCAGTTTAAATTTTTATCCGAATTTTAACCAATGCTCAAAATAAATCATATTAAATATTCATTCTTTTAGGAAACTCTTCAATCGTAATATAACATAAAAAGGAGCATATTGCTAAAAGAAATTAAACAAATGTATTAACCTACCTACAAACATCAAAAACACATACACTGCGATTATATTATTAGTCTATTTGTCACTAAGTGGGGATGCCACTAGCTTATTCTTTAAGCCTTATTCTTTACTCTTAATATTAAGCGAAGTATCAAGGTAAGTTACTAAAAGTTGTCGATAATAAGACGATGATGACAATGCAATATCCAGCCATTATCTTTGTCATCAGCAATTGGAAAATTATGCATTTTAAAATATGGGAATCAATGTGCTAATGATAGTGAAAGGGCACTCAGAGGACAATATCTCATCTTTTTATTTTTATTGTTTGATAAAATATAGAAAACCATCAGGCCTAGATGAATATCCAGTCATTTACTGGTCGGATTATTGAATCCGATTTATTTAGATAAAGCCCTCTGGTAATTCCGGTTTCATTGCATATCCGGTCAGAATAGCAAATCAAACTGGATTCATGTCCTGCCGTCACTTCTCTCATGTAGGCCAGCTCGTCACTTCTCTGATTCTCTCACGTATCCTACCGTCCATCTTGGGAACCACAGATTTAGTGTAGTGGCTCAAATTCCGTATATGTACAGAATAACATCTAAAAGGTGCTGGATTGCTGGGTGTACGTACCGAGGCCCTTCAATAAAAATAAAAAATGGTAGGCATTTTGTAAAGAAACTGGTTTGGGCAGTGTTGGGTGAATAATATTGAGGAAATTTTAGTTTGGGGTATTATAGCCTTTTGTTCTATTTCTTATGAATATGCTTTTAGGTCGGATTAATTATCTCTGTACATAATCAAAACAAAAAAAATGAAACTGAATCCAAACAAAATAAATATTTATGCCCAGTGTTGCGCTCTGCGGGCCCCAAGCTACCATAAGCATATGGATTACAATGTTGGAAATGCGGATGTAAATCTGCTGTGATTCCAAAGAATCGCAGGGTTCTGCGATTTCAATCCCAACCGTTCATATGTTTTGAGATTCGTGCATAAAAGTCAACTTCTTTCGAGATTCATGTATTCTAATAAATCAACGATTGAGATTGAAATTCTAGGGACCCTGCGATCCTTTGGAATTGCAGCGGATTTATTTCCAGGAAATGCAGCCCTCCAGCTTGTAACCTGGATACTGTATTCTTGTTGAAATTTCGTGTTACCTAACAAATCTTTCATCAGCATTTCTTCTCTTTTTCCTCTCTCCTTCCTTTGTGATAAAAACAGAGAGGGACCCATAAACAATTAAATAATTAAGTTGCGTAGATTATATATAGCCATGCATAATGAAGGTGATAAATCCATGTTTGTTTGCACCATATAACTCAATTGTGCTTGTGAATTTTGAACTACAGAAGTGAAATCAAGGTGAGTTTTCCTTAATATTTAATAGACGTGCGCTTTTTCTTGAATTAGCTCCGAAGTATTAGTAACTTTAAGCTTGAAATCCCCATGTCCAACTTATGACCTCTTTTGATTTCCATTTAAGCAAGCCAACAAGACGCGGGAAGAGGGGGGGGGGGGGGGGGGGGGGGGGGGGGGGGGGGCTGGGCAGTGAAATGCAAAAAACGATTTATAGTAGAGTTTTTATCAAATATATAACAGTTTGTTTAATTTTGTTTGTTTTTTTTTACTCTATTTGAGAATCTATTAGAAAATCGGTTTAGTTTTGAATGTTTTTGTATTACATTACATTATATTAAATTAGTGAACTATTTGATTGTAATATTCTGTTTTAACTTAAGTTTTTGAAAAATTACTTTTTTATATTTTTTGGAGTACAATACAGTTTTTTTTTTTTTAAATCCGAGTTTTCAATCCAATTCAACAGATCTCTACTAATTCATCAGATTTATATTCCTGGGTTAACTGACCGATTTTGCGAATCTACAATTCTCTTTGTTGTAATTTGATGATTAAAAAGACTTTTGACCTATAACATAAACTCATTGCATGATTTATCACACTAACAGAAGCAATCATTATAATGTTCGTGAAACAGTTACAAGAGGCGGTGAACTGCATTATGGGGGGCCCAGCAAGCTTGATTTATTCTGGAGCCGTGGGAGAAGTTGGTTGAATGATTATTTCTGGAGCCGTGGGAGAAGTAGGTGGAATGATGGTGAGCAGTACTGTCTCTTCAATCACGAATGGATTAGAGATGCAGGAGGGACTCGATGTGACCCTGTATAGCCTGCAACAAGAGGTGATGAAATTCCAATGTGCCATTGAGACAGCAAGAGGGCGACGAATCACCAATAACAGCCAAAAGTTGCTCGAGTGGTTGCCTCAAATAATATATGCAGCATACCTTGGAGAGTACTATCTTCGTACCTTCAAAAGCCACACTTCTCTTCCTCCAATGATAGCTAGTCCTCAAGGTATGAGCAATTTGGATAGTAATTACCTCACTAATCGTGCAACCAAACGCCAGAGAACAATCAGAAACTTTTTTTTTGGTAATGACCAGCACAGAGTTGTCAATGATGTAGTGAAAAAGTTGAGAAGTTTTGATATGGTTTCGTTCTTACTCATGGTGAATGCCCTACCTGAAAGGCCAATGAAAAGGTACCTCTACATGGAACCCACCAGGTTAATAAATCGGGATAAGGAAAAAGAGCAAGTTATGAAATTTTTGTTTGAATCTAACATGGCTGGAGAAAATAATGTGGATATTCTTCCAATAGTTGGTTCACACGGAGTAGGAAAGACTGCTCTTGCCGTTGACTGTTTCTATGATCCAAAGGTGCAGACTCATTTCTCCTTGAAAATATACATTTCTCTGTCGGATTTTTTTTATGCTGGTCAACAAGGTCAACCAGCGATTTTGAAAAAAATTCTACGTCAATTAAACCATACCTACAAAGGAAATGATGAGAATACTCTACTAGCGATTCTTAAGCAGAACCTCAGCTCAGAGAAGTTTTTGATTGTGATAGACAGTGATTGGATTAATGAGAATTTAACGGTTTGGAACTCCCTGTTGGGTTGCCTAAGATGTGGAAAACAAGGAAGCAAGATCATTTTTATAAGCGATTTAAGTGTTTATAACGAGATTAAAAACAATGAAAGAGTGAAGCCTATCATGCTTGATGGCTTTCCAGAGGATGATTATATGTTGTTTTTCATGGAGCATGCTTTCGGTTGTGCTGACCCTGAGGATTTTCCTGATTTAGCAAAACTGGGAGGAGAGATAGCAAAGAAGCTGAATGGATCAATCTGGGGAGCCAAAATCATAGGCGAGCTTCTGAGAGATAATTTGAATGCTCCATTCTGGTCCATATTCTCGAAGATTGATCTAAGCTCAAGCGTTTGTGAGAATTACGACCTTTTGCCAGTGATAGAAACTATTTCCAAGCTACTGCACATGGGCCGATTTTGGAGGGGCATGTCAGTGTCAAGGGTACTTTGTACATGCAAGGGAGTTCAAAGTTTTAGAGAACTAATGTTTCTTGGTCCTAAATATTATACTTCTGTTATTAAACGAGGAAAGTACTATAGTTTGAAGTTTTTGGTGACCAAGCATTTCATGCTCCATGAAAGTATTGCCTTCTCCGTTATTTGCGAACTTTATTGTTCACAAGAGCGAGATTTTGCCGGAATCAACCAGTAATTGAAAAAACAAGAGGGGACCTACTTACGGCTTGTATTGTTAATTCTTTAGGAAAAAAACGACGGTGTTTATGTATTATAAAAAGAAATAAAACAATCTCGTTTCTACTTTTGAATATTTAGGATTTCATACAAGGAAAATTAAGGGTGGTAGTACTGATGAGTGTTTCGTTTTTCCAAATATTTACCGTTTGTAGAAATTATATGACGTGTCGAAAAAATTGGTAGAATATGATATATTAATTATTTGATTTGAGAGAACTAGTTTTTGGTCAAGTGAAAATTGCAACGCATTCCGTGCGGGAGGCCATAAATTCAAAACTCAGATAGATAAATCTCTTGTGGATATTAAATAATTGGTGGTTTAACCTTCAATTTTTACTCAAACTCAGATGTGAAAATCTTTAGTGAATTTTAAATAATTGGGCTGCTTCATCTCCAACCATTACTAAAAAAATCTTTCGAATCGATAATTTTTATACAATTTCGATAAATTTTGTATAGTTTAGATACAACGACAATTAAACAAAGTTTACTGTATAACAGCGATACTCTATGCTGGCCCGAGCATCGGAAATCTCCCTTAATATTTCTCATATTGAAAAAATAAATAACATAGATGTTAATTTGCTCCAAGAAAATGTTATGCATATTAGAATGGATAATGCATCTGGCTGCTTTTCTTTAATTTACTGACTTAATGTGTAGTTGCATGCATATTAGTAATTAAACATTAACAAAAATTATCTGGCAGTAATTTTTTTTTCTATTTGAAAATCAGATCGAAAAAGAAAAAAAATATTTACATTTGTTTTGTAGACGTCTAAATAATGTAGAATAGCGAAATAAATCTGTAATCCTTATTTTCGTGTGTTACTGCAAACAAATTAAAGAAAATTATTATGTGTTCTCGGAAAACTAATTACAACAAATTAATACGCCACATAATGGGGTATATATATTCAGCATACTTGATTGTTTCGATTTTAGATTGTATATAAAAAACAAATAGTTCTCTACAATATTTATTTTTTTGGCTATCTTGTAATATCAACTGAACACTTCAGATAATCTCACATATCCATGAACGCAGCTTTCGATCAGCTTAGTCTTAGTCCGATTTCTATCCAACTCGGCCAATTCTGAAACTTTCCGATTTCTAGTCTTCAAGGTATGAGCAATTTGCATAGTAATTACCCCACAAATCGTGCAACCAAACGCCAGCGAACAAGCAGAAACTTTCTTTTTGGTAATGACCAGCACAGAGAGTCAATGATGTACTGAAAAATAAACACAATACAGACTGGCCTACTTAATACAAAGTATTGTAGCCTCACTCACCAATTATAAATTAAAGAAATTTCTTAATGCTAATTGTTTGAAGTTGCAAAAATCAAGATAAACATATATTTGAGCAAAAACTAAAATAAAAAGGTTATATATGAACTATCAAAGTCTTTCAAAATTTCAAAAGTCGTTCAATTAAAGGTCGCTTTAATGCTAAGACTATGGAACAAGGCCACCTGAACACGTAAAATGATCTAATCTCCTCCAATTTTGTTTGAATTGACCAGGGCCACCTGACACATATGTATGTGACGGTTGAGTCCAATAGAGGTGTTAGATGAGGGTTCATCAAGTTTCACTCGAGAAATTCACCGTACGTAGAAGAGACGGCAGTTTTTATTAGGCCTAAAATTTTGAAAGGGTCAAGAGAGTACATCAATAAACTGATTGCAACATTATATTTTTAGAGAGGGACTACTGACTACAGTATCCATTACCATTTATAGGATAATATCCTAAATAATTGGTTTAAGGCAATAAAGTGTAATTTGAAATGAGTACAGTATCCATTTTCTGTGTGTAAATTTGGCAAATACACGTAGGAGGAGTACTATGTCGTGAAGTGTATGCATCTTGATATGATTGTGTGTTCGGCTATAATCCATTAGGTAAAAACTACGTGAAATTAAGAAAGGGTCCAATTCAGGTTTTCTCCAAACTAAATCGACTAATGAATAGTAGAAATCAAGGCCATCATCTTCAAACTAAATGGACTATTGAATAGGGGCCCAATCCAGGTATTTCTGAAACTCAATATTCACTAGAACGGGTTAAGCCTAAACTGAAATTAATAGAAGCCCAAACCAATCAACTAGGGCTAAGTCCATACCAGAACAAATATGTCATTCTAAATAAAACAATTGTTATAAACCAAGCCCTACATGAACCCAATGATAGTACAGTAAAGCAAAAAAAAAATGTAAAAATTTAGGAAATTTAAATCAGGGGTCCTAAAAATATTAATTTAGATTTGATTTTAGATTCCGGTCATATAATTAGAAATAATAATATATTGCATGATTACCAAACGATCAAAGGTCAATTATTTGTATATGTTGCAAATGGTAGAAAAATGGAAAATTGTTGATAGGGCTCAATCAAACTTTTCTTAAAAGAAAAGTTTATGTTACATGTAAAAATATGCAGTTCCAATTTATTATCAATAGAAAAGGTTTAAAAAAAAAATTGTGGGATAATATTTTCATCAAAAGATGTATCTTTTCAAGATGTAACATCGAAGAGGCTGATTGGTGAAGATTTTTTTTTTTCAAATGGCCTCTACTTTTTAAATAATACAAAATTCAATTTCAACACAAAAACACAAGACATGAAAAGTTTATGGTATAGAAAAATTGAATATCCACTGATAAACACTATACGCTAAAACACAGCACATGCAGTACGGCTACAATACACTAGCTTCACACATTATCGTCGATGCATGCGTAATTTAATACTGCAGTCCAATCAAACAGAGAAGGGAGCAGCTTGGGTCCGACGCCCATCGGACTCAAACTGGATTCGATGAGCTCCATAACCGTCCGATCCACTTTAAGATGTGTGCGCGTTGCTTTAATATTCGTTCACTTCGCTTTAATATCCGTGCGCACGGATCTTGAATTAAATCGGACGATTATGGAGCTCATCGAACCCAGTTTGAGTCCGATGGGCGTCGGACCCAAGCTGCTCCCAACAGAGAAAGCTACAGAAAGCACATTACAAAAGGCCAATTAACTTTCGTTTTATCATAATGGACATGTTTATCTACCATTGAAAGCTGTTGGTTTTTTAGCTTATATTTTTTTTCTTTTGTAAAAAATAAGTACATTGTATGCATAAGCCAAGCTTAATTATTAATATGTTATGGAACTCTGAAACAGAACTGAATTATTTTTCTTAATGCAATGAAAGCTACAAGTTAGTTATAAAAGAAAAGGTCATCAGTCTATGGTCATCAAGAAAATTAGTACTCGATTCTAAAGTGATCCAAACACTACGACTAGGAGTCAATTCTAAAGTGATCCAAAGACTAGAAATAGGAGTCAATTCAAAGACTTGGACTAGGAGTCAATTCTAAAGTGATTGCCTTTGTACGTGCAATTTAATAGTACTCCAGTCCAATCTAACAGAGAATGCTAGAACAGCCAATTTACAAAAGGCCAATTAACTTTCACTTTTTATGAAAAAGGACAAGTTTATCTATCCTTGGAAGGTATTGGTTTCTTTACTTCTATTTTTTTTCTTTGTAAAAAGGAAGTACATTATGCATACGCCAACCTTAATTCTAATTTTCATTTATAAATTAGACATAATATTTTCATAATAAGTTTGTTGGTTACAAATCACATATATTAAAATAACAATAGTCATTAATGATGTCCAAGTATCATATTGTTCTTCAAAAAATACCAACCCAAACTTGATAACATTCTTTCTACACATATAAAATTAAAAAAATTAAAAGAGCCTTCAACCAACTGCATCAACGATCACGCGACTTCATCGTCTTCTGAACAAGGTGCATGTTCTCTACATCTTCTCTATATAGAAGTAATAAATCAGTTAATATATATCTAACTCTTTAAGAAAAACAGAAAAAAACAAATTTCATTGACATATACACCAGATCGATGTAATTAATTAATTAATTAAACTGATTGATACTAATTGAACGATTGACATCATTCAAGGCGCACTTTGAGACTTCGAGTATTGTGCAGAATGACTAGATATATATGATCTCGCTCATGCCTTTTGAATTTATTGTTGCTCATGCTTTGTGAATTTCAAGTTGAGGTCATGCAATATTTATGTGAAATCATTGCGAAAGCATTTGTAGTCACCGAAACATCATGTTTATACAAATTGAGATAAACTATATAAATCTAAATAATAATTGAATATATATGTTGTGCGCTAGTTTATTTATATTAGACATCAAACACAATGATTCCTATTTAAAAAAAGGAACCATATTCTTTTAAAATTAGTTCTTGCCAACCTTTAAGATATTAGAGACAATCAATTTTTTCAAAATTAAATATTTCATCTATTAGAGTGTTGTATTTTATGGTAAACAAGAGAAAAACATATCACTACCATTCAACTTCTCACCATAATTATCAAACAAATAAAAACAGATAATGACTTAAATTAAACGTGCACCAAATCCCCAAAAGAGTCATAGTCAGTCAAGTCTACACTAGGTGGTTATAATATAAAACATATCCCAACCCCTTCCCCATCCCCAATAGCAAACCATATCAAAACCTATGCGGATTCAGTCAGTTCTAGTTAATCCTTTCAATTTTCATCCAAACAACTTAAGAGTAAATCTCCTCTTGCGTAATTGGAATACTTGAAAAATATTTCTAGTTCAAACTGGTCAAAATTGAGATAACACTTATTTATTCTCTCTAATAAGTGTTTCTGACTTATTAAATGGGTTCTACACAATCAAAATAATCGAGAATATGCACACACAAAATAAAAAGATTTAGTCAGTATTAAAGCTTAATGTTAAATAAAATTCTTACCCAGAAAATTATCCTAAAAAGGATGTCAAATACTCTTTCTTCAATACCTTCGAAGTTTATCACAAATGAAGGTCAGCCTGACCTTCATTTGTGATAATTTTCAGAGAGGGAGACTAAATAAAATTTATATTGCTTAAATTTTATTTTCTTAATTTCAACATCAAATGATATTATAGTTAACAAAAGATATTAAAAAAATGAGTAAAACTGATAGCAAAAATAGTTACTTAATTACTTTTGAGTAAAACTGATAGAAAATGAAATTTATTTATTTAGTACCTGCTTTGTACTCGTGAAAGAATATGGTAGCTCAATAAAAAAGACAAAATCTCATTTGTAACACATGCCTAACATTATATCTTCCACGAATTGAGAAAATATCAACTCTACTTGAATTGCGTTTAGAGCCGCGTACTCGGCTAATGAGTAAAAAACAGTATTTTAAAGCGCTAATCCTCAAATTTTGTATAAGCATTAAGGACACGCTGATATTATGTTCTATATTTTTGTAATCGGATGGATGGAATTCTAAATTATTTGTTTAAGTAATATTTTTTTATTTAATTTATTAATTATGTTTTATTGTTAAGAACAATATTTATTTTATGAACTTCTTTGTTTGTGCTACATAACGTGATATACTATTTACTGAAAAATTATATGTTTTTATATGATTATTGTGTTATGTTTGACCTGCTATATATTCTTTAACTCAAAAGGTATTAATTTGTGTAGTGTAAAATATATATATTTTTTTCCCTAAAACTCGTTATCTGCATAAATTGGTCCAAAATCAGCTAGGTCTGGTCCGATTCCAATCTGACTCAACCAATTCTGGTCTGACTCGGCCGAGTTTGCCTTCTATGGTTTTCGATTGTCAAAAATATTGTTTCCACTGGTACATCTTTATATCTAGATATTTTCTTTCCTCGGAGGCCAATTATTAGATATATATAAGAATGGTCACATCATACAAAGGACTACCGTCCCACTGACATTAATTACTCGTTGTTTTATTTTTATACCAGCTATCATCTTAGAAAGACAAATCTCTGTGCCGTGTAGCGAGTTACTACAGTGCTGTCCTTATTTAGTTTTCAATCAATGGAGAGCTCTACTTTCATACTCTGAATTTTTGTAGGGTCCACCGTGCAGTGTCCCTTTATAGAGGGTATTTCCATATATATTGATACTGGGGATTCAGAATCACATGTACAATTTATAGCCGTTAACGACATTCCATCAAATATTGCAAAGATTCGGTGAGCACAACCATAAATTGCTCAAATGCACTTAACCACTCCACCCTCCCAGTCAATATAGGAACAAATATGTCGCTATCACCTTCTCTCTCGTGATAAAATAATTGGCAGCAAAATTGCTTCAGTTTAAATTTTTATCCGAATTTTAACCAATGCTCAAAATAAATCATATTAAATATTCATTATTTTAGGAAACTCTTCAGTCGTAATATAAGATAAAAAGGAGCATTTTGCTAAAAGAAATTAAACAAATGTATTAACCTACCTAGAAACATCAAAAACACGTACACTGCGATTATAATATTATTAGTCTATTTATCACTAAGTGGGGGTGCCACTAGCTTATTCTTTAAGCCTTATTCTTCACTCTTAATGTTAAGCGAAGTATCAAGGTAAGTTACTAAAAGCTGTCGATAATAAGACAATGATGACAATGCAATATCCACCAATTATCTTGGTCATCAGCAATTGGAATAATATGCATTTAAAAATATGGCAATCAATGTGCTAATGATAGCGACAGGGCACTTAGAGGAATATGACAATAACTCATCTTTTTTATTTTTATTGTTTTGAAAAAATATTAAAAACCATCATATTTACTGGTTGGACTGTTGAGTCCTGTTTATTTATATAAAACCATCCGGTAATTCCGGTTTTATTGGATATCTGGTCATAATAGCGAATCAAACTGGATTCATGTCTGGTTTCGGTTGATATCGGCCGGACTGTTCGTCCCAAGCCAGTCCGGTTTTATAATAGTGGATATGAGAGAGAGTCATACCTGCTCTCTTTATAAAAGCTAAACTAATTAAGTTAGAAAATTATACTGTAACGCTTTGTTGACCCTCCAATTGATTTTTACTTTGTCATTTCTACCACATATCCTGCCGTCCAACTAATAATATATTTTGATGGGCATTTTGGGAACCGCCGACTCCACCCTCCCTGTCAATACAGGAACAAACATGTCGCTATCTCCTTCTCTATCATGATAAAATAATTGGTAGCAAGATTGCTTCAGTTTAAATTTTTAAATTTTTATCCGACTTTTAACCAATGCACGTAATAAATCATATTAAATATTCATTCCTTCAGGAAACTATTCAATCGTAATATAAGATAAAAAGTAGCATATTGCTAAAAGAAATTAAGCAAAATGTTTTAACCTACCCCTAAACATCAAAAACACACATCCCGCACGTAACTTGACGCTTTCAATATTTATCACTAAATGGGGGTGCCACAAGCTTATTCTTTAAGCATTATTATTCACTCTTAATATTAAGCAAAGTTTCGAGTTAAGTGACTAAAAGTTGTCAATAATAAGATGTTGATGAGCAAGGGGCCGGTGACTGTGGGCAACGAGATTTATGGTTGTGTTATGGCATGCGTGGAAATAAAGGAATGTGGCGATATTTAGAGGTTTGGTAATGCATCCGGCAATACTGGCATCTAAGATTATTGAAGAAATGGGGTTGTGGGTTCGTCTTTGTAGACGAATTGGAGCTTCAAATCCAAGTCGGGCAATGGGGTTTAGGAATAATAAGAGAGTAGTTTAGAGTTTTATATTAGTGTAGAATTGTGATGTAAGCACATTTCTCTATTGCACACTTGGTAGTCTCTACCAAGCATTTAAAAAAAAAAAAGACAATGCAGCCATTTTCTCTGTCATCAACAATTGGAAAAATATGACAATCAATGTGACAGTATCTGTTACATGAGATGAGATGATTAAATCTCCTTATCAGTATACATTGCTTAAAAGATAATGAGAAAAAAATTGAAACATTTATGAATGGACATTCTTTCTCTTGCCGATTCCGACAAAATAAAAGTAGACAAAATACAATATAAGAAATATGTGATTTTTGTTTAATAAACAAATTCATGAAATTCCCTAAATTTCTGAAAATTAAATCCATTCTCAATTTCCACCGATTACATGATCTAGAGATTTTTATCAAATAAACATAAGGAATCTTATAAAATAAATAATTTTCAAAAATTATATAATTATCAGGAATTTTTATCGAATAAATAATTATAACCTAGAGTTTATTTCATATAATATATATAAGAAATCTTATCAGACATGTGAATATAAGAAAAAAAATATATAAACCATATATATTGTACTTTAATTTAGTATTTCAAGTACATGACATTATATAATGATTATATTGTTTTTAAAATAAAACTTTCAATTAGACCGTAGTTCAAAATACTTGGCGTTACAGAGGTGCATCTTTATATCTAGATATTTTCTTTCCTCCGAGGCCAATTATTAGATAAATATAGAAATGGTCACATTATACAAGAACTACCGTCCCACTGACATTACTTGTTTTATTTTTATACTAGCAATCATCTTAGAATCACAAATCAATGGAGAGCTCTACTTTCATACTCTAAATTTTGTAGGGCCCACCGTGCAGTAGCCCTTCATATAGGGTGTTTCAATATATATTGATACAGGGGATTCCGTATCACTTGTACAATAGCCGTTACCTATATTCCATCGAATATTCCAAAGATTCTTGTGAGCACAACCATAAATTATTCAAATTCACTTAACCACTCCACCCTCCCAGTCAATGCAGGAACAAATATGCTGCCATCTCGTCCTCTCTGGAGATAAAATAATTGGTAGCAAAATTGCGTCAATATAAATTTTTATCCGAATTTTAACCAATGCTCAAAATAAATCATATTAAATATTCATTCTTTTAGGAAACTCTTCAATCGTAATATAACATTAAAAGGAGCATATTGCTAAAAGAAATTAAACAAATGTATTAACCTACCTACAAACATCAAAAACACATACACTGCGATTATATTATTAGTCTATTTGTCACTAAGTGGGGATGCCACTAGCTTATTCTTTAAGCCTTATTCTTTACTCTTAATATTAAGCGAAGTATCAAGGTAAGTTACTAAAAGTTGTCGATAATATGACGATGATGACAATGCAATATCCAGCCATTATCTTTGTCATCAGCAATTGGAAAATTATGCATTTTAAAATATGGGAATCAATGTGCTAATGATAGTGAAAGGGCACTCAGAGGACAATATCTCATCTTTTTATTTTTATTGTTTGATAAAATATAGAAAACCATCAGACCTAGATGAATATCCAGTCATTTACTGGTCGGATTATTGAATCCGATTTATTTAGATAAAGCCCTTTGGTAATTCCGGTTTCATTGCATATCCGGTCGGAATAGCCAATCAAACTGGATTCATGTCCTGCTGTCACTTCTCTCATGTAGGCCAGCTCGTCACCATGATCGGAGGCCAGCTCATCACTTCTCTCACGTATCCTACCGTCCATCTTGGGAACCACAGATTTAGTGCAGTGGCTCAAATTCCGTATATGTACAGAAAAGTCGCAGGTTCAATTCTCGAGAATAACATCTAAAAGGTGCTGGATGAATATTATTGTGTAACATATTGAGAAACTGGTTTGGGCAGTGTTGGGTGAATATTATTGAGGAAATTTTAGTTTGGGGTATTATAGCCTTTTGTTCTATTTCTTATGAATATGTCTTTTGGTCGGATTAATTATCTCTGTACATAATCAAAACAAAAATAATGAAACTGAATCCAAACAAAATAAATATTTATGCCCAGTGTTGCGCTCTGCGGGCCCTATGCTACCATCAGAATCAGAGGGTCATGCGATGTCAATCCCAACCGTTCATATGTTTTGAGATTCGTGCATAAAAGTCAACTTCTTTCGAGAGTCATGTATTCTAATAAATCAACGATTGAGATTGAAATTCTAGGGACCCTGCGATCCTTTGGAATCACAGCAGATTTATTTCCAGGAAATGCAGCCCTCCAACTTGTAACCTGGATACTGTATTCTTGTTGAAATTTCGTGTTACCTAACTAATCTTTCATCAGCATTTCATCTCTTTTTTCCTCCCTCCTTCCTTTGTGATAAGAACAGAGAGGGACCCATAAACAAATTAAATAATTAAGTTGCGTAGATTATATATAGAGCCATGCATAATGAAGGTGATAAATCCATGTTTGTTTGCACCATATAACTCAATTGTGCTTGTGAATTTTGAACTACAGAAGTGAAATCAAGGTGAGCTTTCCTTAATATTTAATAGACGTGCGCTTTTTCTTGAATTAGATCCGAAGTATTAGTAACTTTAAGCTTGAAATCCCCATGTCCAACTTATGACCCCTTTTGATTTCCATTTAAGCAAGCCAACAAAAGTAGGGGGGGGGGGGGGGGGAGCGAATTGCAAAAAACGATTTATAGTTGAGTTTTACTTACTAATAATGCTAAACGGATAATTCTATATAATTTACTTTTCAAGATAATTTATTGATATGCATTTTGAGTTATTTCCATCAAATATATAACAGTTTGTTTAATTTTGTTTGTTTTTTTTTACTCTATTTGAGAATCTATTAGAAAACCAGTTTAGTTTTGAATGTTTTTGTATTACATTACATTATATTATATTAGCGAACTATTTGATTGTAATATTCTGTTTTAACTTAAGTTTTTCAAAAAATATTTTTTTATATTTTTTGGAATACAATACAATTTTTTCTTTAAATCCGAGTTTTCAATCCAATTCAACAGATCTCTACTGATTCATCCGATTTATATTCTAGGGTTAACTGACTGATTTATAATTCTCTTTGTTATAATTTGATGATTAAAAAGACCTTTGACCTTTAACATAAACTGGTTGTTTGAATTACCACACTAACAGAAGCAATCATTATAATGTGCTTGAAACAGTTATAAGAGGCGGTGAACTGCACTATGGGGGGCGCAGCAAGCATGATTTATTCTGGAGCTGTGGGTGAAGTTGGTGGAATGATTATTTCTGGAGCCGTGGGAGAAGTAGGTGGAATGATGGTGAGCAGTACTATCTCTTCAATCACCAATGGATTAGAGCTGCAGGAGGGACTCGATGGGGCCCTGTATAGCCTGCAACAAGAGGTGATGAAATTCCAATGTGCCATTGAGACAGCAAGAGGGCGACGAATTACCAATAACAACCAAAAGTTGCTCGAGTGGTTGACTCAAATAATATATGCATCATACCTTGGAGAGTACTATCTTCGTACCTTCAAAAGCCACACTTCTCTTCCTCCAATGATAACTAGTCTTCAAGGTATGAGCAATTTGCATTGTAATTACCCCACCAATCGGGCAACCAAACGCCAGCGAACAATCAGAACCTTTCTTTTTGGTAATGACCAGCACAGGGAAGTCAATGATGTACTGAAAAAGTTGAGAAGTTTTGATATGGTTTCGTTCGTACTCATGGTGAATGCCCTACCTGAAAGGCCAATGAAAAGGTACCTCCACATGGAACCCACCAGGTTAATATATCGGGATAAGGAAAAAGAGCAAATTATGAAATTTTTGTTTGAACCTAACATGGCTGGAGAAAATAATGTGGATATTCTTCCAATAGTTGGTTCAGGAGGAGTAGGAAAGACTGCTCTTGCCCTTGAATGTTTCTATGATACAAAGGTGCAGAATCATTTCTCCTTGAAAATATACATTTCTTGGTCGGATTTTCGTTATGAAGGTCCAAAACGTGAACCACGGATTTTGGTAGCTACTCTAAATCAATTAAACCATACCTACAAAGGAAACTTTGATGAGAATACTCTACTAGCGATGCTTAAGCAGAACCTCAGCTCAGAGAAGTTTTTGATTGTGATGGACAGTGCTTGGATTGATCAGGATTTAACACTTTGGAACTCCCTGTTGGGTTGCCTAAGATGTGGAAAACAAGGAAGCAAGGTCATTTTTATAAGCGATTTAATTGATTATAAGAAGATTAAAAACCATGAAACAGTGAAGCCTATCAAGCTTGATGGCTTTCCCGAGGATGATTATATGTGGTTTTTCATGGAGCATGCTTTTGGTTGTGCTGACCCAGAGGATTTTCCTGATTTAGCAAAACTGGGAGGAGAGATAGCAAAGAAGCTGAATGGATCAATCTGGGGGGCAAAAATCATAGGTGAGCTTCTGAGAGATAATTTGAATGCTCCATTCTGGTCCATCTTCCTGCGGGTTGCTCCAATCAGGGATAAAACCGTTTGGGCAGTGCTGGAGGTTATTTCCCAACTACTCCCCAAGTGCCTATACCGGACAGGGTCGGCGATGTCATGCGGAAAAGGACAGGACATACTTGCTACCTACTTCATAAAAAAATTTGGACGGCTTGTATTGTTTCTTTAGGAAAAAGCAATGGTGTTTATGTATTATAAAAAGAAATAAAACAATAGCGTTTTTATTTTTTAATATTTAGGATTTTATACAAGGAAAATTAATGGTGTTAGTACTGATGAGTGTTTTGTTTTTTCTAAATATTTACCGTTTGTAGATATTATATGACGGGTAGAAAAAATTTGGAGAATATAATATATTAATTATTTGAATTGAGAGAACTAGTTTTTGGTCATAAGTTCGGTGTGGGAGGCCATAAGTTCAAAACTCGGATGGAGAAATATCTTGTGGATATTAAATTATTTGGTGACTTGAGAACTAGCATTTGGTCTAGTAGCTAAGGCACATGATCTCTATGTGAGAGGTCATGGGTCCGAAACCCAGTGGGAAAAATTATTTGTTATAATAACAAAAGTATTAAATAATTGGGTAGCTTGACTTCCAACTTTACTCAAAAAAAAAAAAAATTATTTGGTGACTTTACCTTCAACCTTTACTCAAACTCAAATGGGAAATCTCTTGTGAATATTAAATAATTGGATAGTTTGATCTTGAACCTTTAATCTTTCGAATTGATAATATTTATACAATTACAGCGATACTCCATGCTGGCCCTAGCATTGGAAATCTCCCTTCATATTTCTCATAGAAGTTAATTAGCTCCAAGAAAATGTTAATTATACATATTCGAAACTAGAATGGATAATGCATCTGGCTGCTTCTACTTAATTTATTGACTTAATTTGTAGTTATATATTGGTAATTAAACATTTAACAAAAAAATAGCTGGCAGTATTTTTTTTTCTATTTGAAAATTAGAGAAAAACAAAAAATATTTACATTTGCTTGGTAATCATTGTTTTAGTGTGTCTGTGTAAATAAATTATTATGTGTTTTTGGAGGTATAGCCGACAAATTAATACGAAATTAAAGAAAATTATTATGTATTTTTGGAGAAATAGATATTCAGCATACTTGCCTGTTTCGATTTTAGATTGTACATAAAAAACAAAGAGTTCTCGACAATATTTTCTTCTTTTGGCTATCTTGTTAATATCAATGAACACTTCAGATAATCTCACATATCCATTAAAATTAAAATAATGTAGCTTTCGATCATATTTAAAAACAAAAGATCAAAAGTTACAATATTTCATCAATGTTAATATTTACGTCCAACGCTAATTTCAAAAACAAATTCTTTATTCATTAGAGCTGTTCAATCCAGCAAGATAAATATATATAACGACTCAAATCTTTCCGATCCGTGCCATTAGCTATTTTTAGAAATCTGGTTAAAAAGGCGCTTTAATTTTACAATAAACAAATAATTGAATATTGTTTTTGTAGTATGAAGCAATATACGTTTGAGTCCTATTCAAATTGAAGACACGCATGGATCATCCCAATAAATATTTGCAGATAGCTCGTTATGGTCGGAAGGAATTGATAAGCATTTTGAAAAGAAAAAAAAAACTGAAGTTGAAGTATATGGCAAAGATTAGGAGCAGGTTGAGACCTATCTTATTTACCAAAAAAAAAAAAAGGATTCCCAATTTGTCGTCTTTTTATCCTGTTATTTTATTTGATTTTCTTGGTATTAGTACCGTCGGATCGACTCGTGCATTCCATCGATCTTAGGCCGGACTTGCCCGCATGTTGATCAGACGGTAAGGATCCAATCTCAACCGAAATAAATACTGTGTCTACTTAGAGCATCCGCATCCCTGAAACTCATGGAGTTTCAAAATAACTAATAACTGATTTTTAGAAATTTTAGTCTCTCTAAATTTCTAAACCTCTACATCCCTGAAACTAAATTAGAGTTTCTTAAGATGCCACATCAGCGCCTAATTTAAACAGTACTCATTTTTTTCCGTTAATTTTTTTACTGCGCTATTTTATTTCTCTTCTCCATCGCCCATCTTCTGTAAACGATGCTTCGCTATTACTTCCTTCCGCTTCTGGTCTTCTTTAATTCTCTCATTTTGGCTGCACATGCCAAATAGCGAGACTTTACTTGGAGCTATGTATATTCTTTGCACATTCTTTCTGGTACCTTGTAATTGAAATAATCCTTACAACTTCCCGATTTTGTAATAAATATTCTCCCCAAATCACAAAAGTTCAAAATGAAAACTAATAAAACAATGAAGCATGTCATAATATATTAGAGAAATACCATTATTACAAAGTTCAACATCATAATAAAACATGAGTACTTGGTAACAAAGTTTGTTTTTGGAAAATCTCTAAAAATACAATAAACATATACATTATTACTTCCACTGTTAAAGAAAAAAAAATGTGTTTGATAGCACCTTTAGATAGATGCTCCTTCTGTGTGATTTGCTTGGTAAGAAATATGATGCACATGTTTAATTGTCCATAGCCTAACTTGTACAGAAGCCTAAGTATTAAAACAATAAAATTAATTCTTCTTGCAGTCTCCCTTTGGCATTCGGTACATGACAGTGATTAAGTTCATCTGACCCCAACTCTCTCCCCGAAGTCCAGTGTTGCTCCTTCCTCCGTACCAGTTTCTGTACCGGCAGGTGTGCATCCTTGTTCAATCATAGAAGAATTAGCTGAATTCAAAATTGGACACCATTTCCTTAGTTATGCAATCAACCATTATGGTACTATTAGATCCATATCAGCATCTATTAAATTATCATCCTGAATAATGATTTGCCCAAACTAATTCTTTGTTAGCCTCAATTGACCTTAATTTAGACCGTCATTGTCTTCAGTTTAACCCAGATCAACCCCAGCTGTCTGTGACTTTGTGCAACTAAGGTCTATTGTTAACAGCTTTACCAAAATCAGCAAGTAATGGATATTGATTTGTCTAATTAAGCTTCAACTGTCCTTAATTTAACCTAAATCAGTTTCAGAATACCCTCAATTATGCCCACTGAACACCAAAGGGGCCACACACATAGAAAAAAAAAAAAAAACCTTGTATGTACAGATTGTAAAATGAATACCCTCTCTTAGGTTGGGAAGATGACATGGTATGAAGAGAATGATTTATATCTTTAATCATATCATCAGCAATTGGGAGCCCAAATTCTGTCATCGATCTCACCACACATATTGAATCCTCTATATCCTCTGTATGAAATGTTACCTCATACACCTCATCAGCTAATTTTTCCTGTATATGGAAAGAATTCTCAATTAATTACCTTTATATCTGCTAATTGTATTCCTTTGTTTCCTCTTTTTGAAATCAAAAGAAAAAGATCAATTGTAAAATTGCTGAATTGAGAAAACAAAACGACCTTAACTGAGAGGAGATTGGGCATGGAGGCTTGAGCATGATGTTGCACGAAGTAAAGGCCCACAGGGGGCTCGTTCACCAAACACTTAATCATCTCATCGACTCCTTCCTTCACTGCTCGAACAATCCAAAGAAAAAGAATAACATTAGAAGAGACCCAAAGCAGTATGCACCTCAGCGATTTAAAGAAAAAACCCAAGATAAAAATTAAATTGTGGATTGATCAACTAATTAGGCACCAGCTATGAAGCCATCAGCAGGGGAGAAAGCGTGCATCGCGAAGGACGGAAGAATAGCGGGAGCTCATAACTGATCTCCGTCCAGCGTCAGGAAGCGGTGAAGCTCGAAGAGGGGAAAGAGACGAACTCAGTGCAACAATCGGCAAGAAATATGATAAACGGAGGTGTCTCAAATTGGGAAAAGGTTTTCTCCGTAAATTATTTTTTCGTTAGAGGAGAGAGCGCGCCATGGTACGCGGGAGAGAAAATAAGCCAATAGTTTTCCCAGGTCACAGTTTCGAAACGATTTCTAATTATGAAACTACTCAACAAAATTGCTAATTATGAAACTCATCTACATCCCTGAAACTAATTTAGAAACTGCCACGTAGGATTAGAAACTCTGATAGTTTCAGAAATGCAGATGCTCTTAGATTATAGGGATTTCTTTAAGATTCGTACCAGATTAAAAAGGACGAAGAAGATCTAATTCTACTCGGTAGGGTACGCACTGGATCTGAACTCGTGAGTGTAGCGACATTAAGCCATACCATTTGATTTTCTTGGGCTTGGGCCTGAGGTCCACTTTTTATCGCTATATCTAAGGCCCGGTTAGTCCATAAGCCTGGCTGCTTTGGCATAAACAAAACTAACAATCCACATTTGACTGGTATTAATTAATAAATCTGTGTTTCTATTGCTGGACAAGCAGTTGCAAGAACATGTATAACCTTCACTAATACAAATTGAATTGTGTCATGCCCAGATAACTGAACAAATGTTCTAATCAGCTGTTCGTCAAACAGTTCAAGGAAGAACTGATTTACCAGAACCAAACATCAACAATCAAGAACCTCTATCAGCAGAATCCTTGAACACGACAAACCCTCCAGCTTGTAACAATGATTTTATACCATACATTACAATGTAGCCATATTATAAAAAATATTAATTATTAATGAAAACAAATGTTTCTTTGAGTTCTTATTAAGAATTCATAAATTCATATAAGTTTCTTCCTTTTTCATATTTTCTTTAACCATTTTATGTCCGTTATAGTCACCTTTTTGGATCACTCTTAGTGTCTCCAAAACCTCCTTTATAGATGGTCTCATTTCCCTATCAGGTTGCAAGCATCGAAACGCCAGCTCAGCAACCAAAGAAACCATGCACCGAACCTCCCAATTTGAACTGAATCTTAGAGCCGGGTCCACCAACCCGTCCAATTCACACCTTGGTATTTTGTTTAACGCCATATTAGCAAGGTTGATCTCATCTTTGCTCCTACTCAAATCTACAGCCTTTTTTGATGAAATCAACTCCATCAAAACAACCCCAAAGCTGTACACATCACTCTTGTCGGTAAGATGGTAGCACTGGTGGTACACTGGGTCCACATACCCCGGCGTACCTTGAGGGACCACTAGAGTCACATCCATTGGGAACAAACGCGACAAACCAAAATCACCAACTTTGACATGGAAACCATCATCTAGTAATATATTGTTCGTCTTGACATTTCGATGAATTATCGGGGGCTCAAAGGCATGTAAATACACAAGAGCATTAGCCGTCTCGATGGCAATTGACAGACGAACTGGCCAGGTTAGTGCATTTTTGCTTGCGCGGGGTCCGTGGAGGTGATTGGCAATGGTGCCATTGGGGACAAACTCGTAGACGAGGAGCAGCTCCCGGCTGGAGCATGCAGTGCTGCCATAGAGAGTTACCAGGTTCAGGTGGTGTAGCCCGGATAGAATTTCGACTTCCTTCATAAATTGCTCCGTGCTATTGTAGCTGTTTTTGTAAAGGGGCTTTACTGTGACTGTGTGTCCATCTTTGAGTGTCCCTAAAGAATTTTCCATTGTTGATTAGTATTTAACAACCTCACTAATATCCAAAATTACTTTTGAATATCATAAGTGGTCCAAAAGAATCCAAGGCCCTGAATTAGTAGGTATATCAAGCCTGCTAGTTCAGACTAAAAACAGACATTTTTCTTCAAAATAATAATTTTATTTTCAAAAAGTTGACAAAGAATTTGATTAAAAAAAAGTTAATAAATGAGATAAATGTTGAATAAAAAAAGCCAAAACATTTACCTTACATTACAAATGAGACAGTATTTACCTATATATCCAAAAATGCTTTCTATTTACTAATTACTAATTAAATACAAGAATGAAATACCTTGATTTGCAGCTTGGGTCTCCTATGGGAGTTATGAAGAACAGAGGAATAAAAATGTAGAGGTATTTTTTTTTTATTTACAACTTCTGTCAACAAAGCGAGGAGAGAGATACGATATGGAAGTAGTTTTATTTATCTTTGAAAAGAGCGAACTCAACAATTTTGCCTCTTTTACATAGTTATCCCTAACATGGTTTCTTTTGTGTTATTTTTTTTTTCTGATTTCTGCTACAGTACTGGTAAAACCGCAAAATTCAGCTGTGTGATTTTGCGGTGGGATGAACTGTGGTTTGTAATTATGATATTTCAGTAATATGAAATGGACAATAGCCTCTTTTTTTTTTTAAAAAGTTCTCTTTGCTTGTAAAATTTTCATTGTTTAATGAAAATCGGTGGGCTTGATACCACTTTTCTCAAAAAAAATAAAAAATAAACGGTTAAGTTAATTGCAGGAGGTTATATTTGGGAGTTACTATTTCAATTTTTGTAATTATCATGAATAGTATTTTTTACTGCCGAAACCTATGCTTAATCGATCAATTTACAGATATATACTAACTTATATATGTTAATACGTATATCAATTAGTCAATCAATCAATCGGGTCAGTTTATACATATACATACTAATATATATGTGTTACCTATATTATACAGACCACATAATTTATATTCCAGGAGGTTAGTTTTGAATTGCTTATTGAAGCAATCTATTTAACGAAAGAAGAAGAAAATAAATATATAAACTATATATATAATACTTTTAATTTAGTATTTCAAATACATGGCATTATATATTTGATTATATTGTTTATAAAATAATTATTTTAATTAAACCGTACTTCAAAATACATTACGTTACACAGATGCATCTTTATATTTAGATATTTTCTTTCCTCCGAGGCCAATTATTTGATATATATAAAAAGAGGAGGGTTCAAATGCCTCCATTTTGTGTGCCTCCACCATGCCTCCATTTTTAAAATGTTAATAACTCAAAATTTAAATCATAAACGTCAAAATAAAACCGTTAGATGTGATCTATGTTATTTTATCTATGTGCTCATAAAAGATTATCACATTTCGGTTTTGTTTATACATGAATCAATAAGTTGAAAAATCAAAGTCTAGAAATTATTCACATTAGTACATTTTTACAAGCTCTTGATGACAACTAAAACAAAATTGAAATATCATAATTTTTTACAAGTGGATAGATAAAATGATGTAAATCATATCCAACGGTTTTATTTTGACTTTTAAGTTTTAAATTTTGAGTTATTAATGTTTTTAAAAATAGAGGCATGATGGAGGCATTTGAACCCTTGTCATTAATGCACAAAATAAATCATATTAAATATTCATTATTTTACGAAACTCTTCGGTCGTAATATAAGATAAAAAGGAGCATATTGCTAAAAGAAATTAAACAAATGCATTAACCTACCAAGAAACATCAAAAACACATACACTTCGATTATATTATTAGTCTATTTATCCCTAGGTGGGGGTGCCACTAGCTTATTCTTTAAGACTTATTCTTCACTCTTAATATTAAGCGAAGTATCGAGGTAAGTTACTAAAAGTTGTTTAATATTAAGACGATGATGACAATGCAATATCCTGCCATTATCTTTGTCATCAGCAATTGGAAAAATATTCCCTTTAAAATATGGCAATCAATGTGCTAATGATAGTAAGGGCATTCAGAGGACAATATCTCATCTTTTTATTTTTATTGTTTGATAAAATATAGAAAACCATCAGGCCTAGATGAATGTCCAGTCATTTACTGGTTGGATTGTTGAATCCGGTTTATTTAGATAAAACCATCGGGTAATTCCGGTTTCATTGCATATCAGGTCGTAATAGCAAATCAAACTGGATTCATGTCTGGTTTCGGTTTATTTCAGCTGGACTGTTCGGCCCGATCCTGTCCAATTTTAATAATTGTTGATGTGAGAGAAAAGTAGGGGTGTAAATGGATACAGATTATCCGCGTTTAATCCGCTACGAATCGGCTTATTATCCGTATCCGGATTAAATGGATACGGATACGGATAATTTTAGTATATGAAAAAATAATGCGGATACAGATACGGATAATTCCGTGAGGATAGAAACGGAGCGGATATCCGTATATATCCGGATCCGAAATTTAATCTTTTTAACAGCTTTCAATTCATTTCGCCCTTGCGAAATTCTCAAAAAACATACATATTCGTTTAAGTCCAAGAATCTTGGTAGAAAAATCATATAGTCTATTAGGATAATTGATTGGTTCTCTGAACCAATAAGCAATTAGTTATACATAATCATCACTGTGTAAACTTAAAAAGTCTATTAAATTTTTGTCAATTTAGGTAATCAAATTAAGTAATTTAAAATTATAAAATTTAGTAGAATTACTCAATATCCGACAATTATCCGCTCCATATTCGTATTCGAATCCGTATCCATGGATTATCCGTTTCGTATCCGTATCCGCTTAAGACGGATATGGTTTTCAATTTTGATATCCGTTTACTATCCGTATCCGTATCCGTATCCGCTTGTTGAAAAATGGATGCGGATATGGTATTAGCATTATCCACTCCGAATCCGCTCCGTTTACACCCCTAGAGAAAAGTCATACCTGCTCTCTTCTATTAAAAATAAACTAAATTAAATTAAAAAATTACCCTGTAACGCTTTTTACCCTCCCTCCCATTTATTTTTACGTTGGAAATGCAGATGTCAATCTGCCGTGATTCCAAAGAAGCGTCGGGTCATGCGATTTCAAATCCAACCATTCATATGTTTTGAGATTTGTGCACAAAAATTAACTTTTTTCGAGATTCGGGTATTCTATTAAATGAATGGTTGAGATTGGAATCCCAGGAACATGTGTTCCTTTAGAATCACAGCAGATTTTCCAGGAAATGCAGCTCTCCAACTTGTAACCTGGATATTGTATTCTTTTTGAAATTTCGTGTTACCTAACATATCTTTCATCCGCATTTCATCTCTTTTTCCTCCCTAACAGAGAGGGACCCATAAAGAACTTAAATAATTAAGTTGCGCAAACTATATATAGCCATGCATAGTGAAGGTGATAAATCCATGTTTGTTTCATAACTCAATTGCGCTTGTGAATTTTGAACTACAGAATCTACAGATGTGAAATAAAGGTGAGTTTTCTTTAATATTTAATAGATGTTCGCTTTTTCTTGAGTTGGCTCCGAAGTATTAGTAAGTTTAAACCTTAAATCCCATGTCCAACTTATGACCTCTTTTGATTTCTATCTAAGCAAGCCAATATGTGTTTGGGCCGCGGTGGGGGGGGGGGGGTGGTTTGTTAAATTTGCAAAAAAAAAAACTGATTTATAACATGGCTCGGAAAATTGGCCGAGTCCAAGTTAACTCGTTGACTCGGCCAAGTTGGATTGGTATCGGCCGGAGGATATCCAATTTTTCCCGAGTTATCTCGGATATTGATAAAATCGGAGCTAAATCGACAAAATCGGTCAAATTTTCACTCAATTTCTTGTCTTTAGAGCAAAAGTATAATGATTTGATGATTCAATTGAGTAAAATTTGTATTTCTTGGAAGGCAATCGAAAGAATTGGGGGTGTTGACATTCAAAATGAGGTAGCGAACTCGCGATTCAGAATGAAGAAGAAAGCTGAAATTATTATAAAATATTGAATAGACTTTGTTTTTGATGGTGTGGCATGTGATTTGAAAATATATCATGGTTCGTTGTGGACCATATCCAGCCATATTATTAAATAGGGAAGAGTGGGCGCCCCAATTATTAACCCAGATTTGTATTTTTATTTTTAATTTCACCATGATTTATTAAAAGGGAAGTTTAGACTGCCTTGTTTGACCTGTTTAATTTACTGTTATTAAATAGAGACATTTGTTTTATTTATTTATTAGTTTTACTTTTGTAAATAAAATATTTTCTATGAAAATAAATTAACGCATACACAAATAAAATATGAAAAAATAAAAGTTAAAATTAAATATTTTATCTGTCATTTGCTAAATTTATTCATTTTTTTATCAAATAGTACGTCTATTAAATTTTTAAATTAGATAAATATTATTATTTTTAAGTAGTGCACTGCAAATTTGATTGTTATCTGTCGAAGTTTAATTATTATGAGTGTTGAAATGGATTAGTTGACAAATTTAGTACAAAACATGTTCTGCTAAGAAAATCCAACTTTCCAATGCAATTTGGCCGATTTCAACCGATTCATCTGATTCCGATTCCACGGTCAAATATCCGACTCCGATTCAAATTTTGAGTTTTAGAACCATGATTTATAGTAGAGTTGTAGTCACTAAAAATGCTAAGCAGATAATTCCATATAATATAGTTTTCCAGAAAAATTATTGATATGCATTTTGAGTTATTTTTATCAAATATATAACAATTTGTTTAATATCGTTTGTTTTATTTACTCTATTTGAGAATCTATTCTGAAACCAGTTTAGTTTTGATTGTTTTTGTATTACATTATATTATATTTGTGAATTATTTGAGTGTAATATTTTGTTTTAACTTCATTTTTATATTTTTGTTTAGTACAACTCAGGTTTTTTTTTTTTTTAAATCTGAGTTTTCGATCTAATTCGACCGATCTCTACTGATTCATCCAATTTATATTCCGGGGTTAACTGACTGATTTATAATTTTCTTTGTTATAATTTGATGATTAAAAAGACTTTTGACCTTTAACATAAACTGGTTGTTTGAATTACCACACTAACAGAAGCAATCATTATAATGTGCTTGAAACAGTTATAAGAGGCGGTGAACTGCACTATGGGGGGCGCAGCAAGCATGATTTATTCTGGAGCCGTGGGTGAAGTTGGTGGAATAATTATTTCTGGAGCCGTGGGAGAAGTAGGTGGAATGATGGTAAGCAGTACTGTCTCTTCAATCACGAATGGATTAGAGATGCAGGAGGGACTCGATGTGACCCTATATAGCCTGCAACAAGAGGTGATCAAATTCCAATGTGCCATTGAGGCAGCAAGAGGGCGACGAATTACCAATCACAACCAAAAGTTGCTCGAGTGGTTGACTCAAATAATATATGCATCATACCTTGGAGAGTACTATCTTCGTACCTTCAAAAGCCAACCTTCTCTTCCTCCAATGATAGGTAGTCCTGAAGGTATGAGCGATTTTTTTAGTAATTACCCCACCAATCGTCCAACCAAACGCCAGCGAACAATCAGAACCTTTCTTTTTGGTAATGACCAGCACAGGGAAGTCCATGATGTACTGAAAAAGTTGAGAAGTTTTGATATGCTTTCGTTCTTACAAATGGTGATTGCCCTACCCAAAAGGCCAATGAAAAGTTACCTCTACATGGAACCCACCAGGTTAATAAATCGGGACAAGGAAAAAGAGCAAATTATGAAATTTTTGTTTGAACCTAACATGGATGGAGAAAATAATGTGGATTTTCTTCCAATAGTTGGTTCAGAAGGAGTAGGAAAGACTGCTCTTGCCCTTCACTGTTTCTATGATACAAAGGTGCAGACTCATTTCCCCGTGAAAATATACATTCCTTACTCGGATCTTTATTATCTTGATCAATGTAATCCTCCTATATCTGGTCCCCCATATATTCTGAGACATATTTTATGGGAATTAAACCGTACCTATGTAGGAAACTTTGATTTGAATACTCTACTAGCCATGCTTAAGCAGAACCTCAGCTCAGAGAAGTTTTTGATTGTCATGGACAAAGTTTGCACTAAATCGGATTTAACGGTTTGGAGGTCCCTGTTGGGTTGTCTAAGATGTGGAAAACAAGGAAGCAAGATTATTTTTATAAGCAATTTATTTGTTTACAAGAAGGTTAAAAACCATGAAACAGTGAAGCCTATCAAGCTTGATGGCTTTCGTGAGGATGATTATATGTTGTTTTTCATGGAGCATGCTTTCGGTTGTGCTGACCCAAAGGATTTTCCTGATTTAGCAAAACTGGGAGGAGAGATAGCAAAGAAGCTGAATGGATCAATATGGGGAGCAAAAATCATAGGGGAGCTTCTGAGGGATAATTTGAATGCTCGATTCTGGTCCATCTTCTCGCGGGTTGCTCCATTCTGGAATAAAACCCTTTGGCCAGTGATGGAGGCTATTATCCAGCTACTGTCCAAGCGCCTATACCCGAACAAGATATCAATTTTATTTGGAGAACAGAACATGCTTGCAGAATGCAATAGAGTTAAAAGTTATAGAGAACTAATGATTCTTGGTCCTAAATATTGTACTCCTGTTATTAAGCAAGGAAAGAATGATGAGTTGGAGTTTTTGGTGACCAAGCATTTCGATCTACATCGAAGTATGGCCATCTTCGCAGTTTGCCATCCTTTGCTGGAATCACCTGATATAGGTGAATTTGATGACCAGTAATTGAAAATACAAGAGGGACCTACTTCATAAAAAAATTAGGACGGCTTGTATTGTTTCTTTAGGAACAAACAATGGTGTTTATGTATTCTAAAAAATAAAACAATAGCGTTTCTATTTTTGAATATTTAGGATTTCATAGAAGAAAAATTAAGGGTGTTAGTACTGGTGAGTGTTTTGTTTTTCTAAATATTTACCGTTTGTAGATATTATATGACGTGTACAAAAAATTTGGAGAATATAATATATTAATTATTTGAATTGAGAGAACTAGCTTTTGGTCATAAGTTCCGTGTGGGAGGCCATAAGTTCAAAACTTGGATGAAGAAATATTTTGTGGATATTAAATTATTTGGTGACTTGACCTTCAACCTTTACTCAAACTTAAATGAAAAATCTCTTGTGAATATTAAATAATTGAGTAGTTTGATCTTGAACCTTTACTAAAAAAATCTTTCGAATTGATAATATTTATACAATTCGATAAATTATGTATAGTTTAGATACAAAAACTAACAAAGTTTAGTGTATTACAGCGATACTCTATGATGGCCCTAGCATTGGAAATCTCCCTTCATATTTCTCATAGAAGTTAATGAGCTCCAAGAAAATGTTATACATATTCGAAACTAGAATGGATAATGCATCTGGCTGCTTCTACTTAATTTATTGACTTAATGTGTAGTTGTATATTGGTAATTAAACATTTAATGAAAAAATAGCGGGCAGTATTTTTTTTCTATTTGAAAATCAGAGAAAAACAAAAAATATTTTCTTTTTGGAGAAATAGATATTCAGCATACTTGCCTGTTTCGATTTTAGATTGTACATAAAAAACAAAGAGTTCTCGACAATATTTTCTTTTTTTGGCTATCTTGTTAATATCAACTGAACACTTCAGGTAATCTCACATATCCATTAAAATTAAAATAATGTAGCTTTCGATCATATTTAAAAACAAAAGATCAAAGGATACAATATTTCATCAATGTTAATATTTACGTACAACGCTAATTTCAAAAAAAAAAAATCTTTATTCATTGGAGCTGTTCAATCCAGCAAGATAAATTTATATAACGACCCAATCTTTCCGATCCGTGGCATTAGCTATTTTTAGAAATCTGGTTAAAAAGGCAATTTAATTTTACAATAAAAAAAAATTGAATATTTTTTTTGTAGTATGAAGCAATATACGTTTGAGTCCTATTCAAATTGAGGACACGCATGGATCATCCCAATAAATATTTGCAGATAGCTCGTTATGGTCGAAAGGAATTGATAAGCATTTTGAAAAGAAAAAAAAAACTGAAGTTGAAGTATACATATGGCAAAGATTATAGGAGCAGGTTGAGACCTATCTTATTTACAAAAAAAGAAAAAGGATTCCCAATTTGTCATCTTTTTATCCTGTTATTTTATTTGATTTTCTTGGTATTAGAACCAAAACAAGATTTGGTCCAAACGGCTTTGGACCGAACACCGTCCAAAGCCTCTCAAAATCATACTATTAAAGTCCGAACAGTCAATCAGAACCGCTCAACATGATTTTCATATTAAAATGTGCTCAGATACCAAATTTTATATTTTTTGAAAGTTTTTTACTATTTTTTAGATACGTACAAAATCATTGTTTTTGGACCGTTCAGAAATAGTGATTTTGTACGTATCTAAAAAAATAGTTAAAAATTTCAAAAAAAATATAAAATTTGGTTTCTAAGTATATTTTAATATGAAAATCATGTTGAGCGGTTCAGATTGACTGTTCGGATTTTAATCGTATAATTTTTTGAGGCTTTGGATGGTGTTCGGTCCAAAGCCATTTGGACCAAACCTCGTCCCATTAATTAGAACCGTCCGATCTACTCGTGCATTCCATCTTAGGCCGGACTGGCCCGCATGTTGATGAGACGGTAAGGATCCAATCTCAACCGAAATAAATACTGTGTCTACTTAGATTATAGGGATTCCTTTAAGATTCGTACCAGATTAAAAAGGAGAAAGAAGATCTAATTCTACACGGTAGGGTACGCACTGGATCTGAACTCGTGAGTGTAGCGACACTAACCCATCCCATTTGATTTTCTTGGGCTTGGGCCTGAGGTCCATTTTTTATCGCTATATCTAAGGCCCGGTTAGTCCATCAGCCTCAGTTACTCAAAAAATGAAATGGCTGCTTTGGCATAAACAAAACTAACAATCCACATTTGACTGGTATTGATATTAATTAATAAATCTGTGTTTCTATTGCTGGACAAGCAGTTGCAAGAACATGTATAACCTTCACTAGCACCAATTCAATTGTGTCACGTCCAGAGAACTGAACAAATGTTCCAATCAGCTGTTTGTTAGACAGTTCAAGCAAGAACTGATTTACCAGAACCAAACATCAACAATCAAGAACCTCTATCAGCAGAATCCTTGAACACGACAAACTTGTAACAATGATTTTATACCATACATTACAATGTAGCCATATTATAAAAAAAATTAATTATTAATGAAAACAAATGTTTCTTTGAGTGCTTATTAAGAATTCATAAATTCATATAAGTTTCTTCCTTCTTCATATTTTCTTTAACCATTTTATCTCTGTTATAGTCACCTTTTTGGATCACTCTTAGTGTCTCCAAAACCTCCTTCATAGATGGTCTCATTTCCCTATCAGGTTGCAAGCATAGAAACGCCAGCTCCGCAACCAAAGAAACCATGCACCGAACCTCCCAATTTGAACTGAATCCAAGAGCTGGGTCGACCAATCCATCCAATTGACACGTCGGTATTTTGTTTAATGCCATATTAGCAAGGTTGATCTCATCTTTGCTCCTACTCAAATCTACGGCCTTTTTTGATGAAATCAACTCCATCAAAACAACCCCAAAACTGTACACGTCACTCTTGTCGGTAAGATGATAGCACTGGTGGTACACTGGGTCCACATACCCCGGCGTACCTTGAGGAACCACTAGAGTGACATCCATTGGGAACAAACGCGACAAACCAAAATCACCAACTTTCACATGGAAACCATCATCTAGTAATATATTATTCGTCTTAACATTTCGATGAATTATCGGGGGCTCAAAGGCATGTAAATATGCAAGAGCATTCGCCGTTTCGATAGCAATTGACAGACGAACCGGCCAAGTTAGTGCTTTTTTGCTTGAGCGGGGCCCGTGGAGGTGATTGGCAACAGTGCCATTGGGGGCAAACTCATAGACGAGGAGCAGCTCCCGGCTGGAGCATGCGGTGCTACCATAGAGAGTAATCAGGTTCAGGTGGTGTAGCCCGGAGAGAATTTCGACTTCCTTCATAAATTGCTCGGTGCTATTGTAGCTGTTTTTGTAAAGGCGCTTTACTGCGACTGTTTGTCCATCCTTGAGTGTCCCTAAAGAATTTTTCATTGTTAATTACTAATTAACAACCTCACTAATATCCAAAATTACTTTCTTTAAAAAAATATCGTAAGTGGTCCAAAAGAATCCAAGGCCCTGAGTAGGTAGGTATATCAAACTTTAGCTAATTCAGACTAAAAACAGAGATACTTTTCTTCAAAATAATAATTTTATTTTCAAAAAGTTGACAAAGAACTTGATTAAAAAAAGTTAATAAATGAGATCAATGTTGAATTAAAAATCCAAAACATTTACCTTACATTAAAAATGATTGTATTTACCTTTATATCCAAAAATGGTTTCTTTTTAAAAAAATATATTATTAGTGCTCCAATAGAATTCGGACTAACATATTTTTCTCAAAAATAATTATTTTATTTTCAAAAAGTTGAGAAAGCATTTTGAAAAGAAAAATAATTAATGAGATCAATGTTCAATGCCAAAACATTTACTTGACAATACAAGTAATAGTATTTACCTTTATATACAACGCCAAAACCTCCATGACCAAGCTTTCTTGATTCACTAAATCCTTCAGTTGCCTCCAGAAGTTCTTCATAAGAGAAAATCAGAGTGTATTCTGACCCAAACATCTCCGGGTCATGTAAGTATTTATCAGAAACTCCTCTTTTTACCAGAATCTTTGAGGATGGTGAGATTAATCTCAGTTTCTTGCATTTGTAGAAGAAAAATAACAAACCACCAAATGCAAGAACAAATGTGAATCCCACAACGCATCCTGAATGGTAATCAAATCAATGTGAGAATCATATCAAAGGGTAAGAAAATGTTTAAAATTTGAAAATTTCAGGAGCTAGATGAAGTTGACTTTCCACTAGGTTTATTGAATTTCTCAACGCAACCATGCTAAATTTTCTTTATACCAATTGAGAATCTCAAAATTATTTGTTTGCCTCCAAAAGAAATGGAACTGAGAAAGAGGTCGGTTGATTGAGAAACTTATTGGAAATAAATTAGCTGTAGTCAATGGAATTGGTTTTAATATTTGAGAAATTTTATCGATAAAATCGTATGTTCATTTTTAGTGTTTGGTAATAGCAATTTGGTTCTGCCTTGAGGTATTTGACAAAACCAAAATGAGTTATTGATCTATTTAAATGGGTCCAACACCAAATCTTATTCTAAATTAGTTATTTCAACTATTAATCTCAGAATATCATTGAAGCCCTGCATGAAAGAGATGTCTTAACTTTTCTTCTAGATGGAAAAAACAATCATAATTTTATATATTATAAATGTAAAGAAAACATGACACATACGATTATTTTACTGTAAAACACTAAAATTAAAAGAGATGGGATACATACCTATTATGATTCTCGTTCGCAAGCGTTTCTCTGCAATATAGATAAAGAAAAAAATGTCACAAATGAATCATCAATTTAGATATACTGCATACTTTCTTTTCGCTTGACTTGAAGTGAATAATATTTGCAAGTACAATAACTAAAAAAAAAAAATTGAATACACTCTGTTAGCAAACAATGAAAATAAAATAAAATAAAATGTGAGAAAGTTACACTGTTGATCACAAGCGAGTACAGATGTGCTGTTAGCAAAGCAATTAGTCTTAGGGAAAATATTATTTCAATAATTTGCTGGTATCAGAAAAATACCTCGGTTGTCATAATTGATTAGTTTAGCATGAGATAAGGAAGCAGGGGGAGGAATTAGAAATTATACCTATGTCCAATTCCTATAACCTCAAATAATATTCCATGGTTTGACAAGGACCTTGACATAAATTTTGGACTAGATAGACAAATGGAAATTTCTTACCAGCAACTCTGCTAAACTTTGAAAGAGAAATTTTAGAAAAAAAAGAAAAGGTTTATTATTGTAATAATTTTGAACAGTCATAGGCTTAAAGGTTACTTAATCACCCAAAGTCTCGTATATTGTCTCTATTAGAGCTTTTATGTCAAGACCCCATTTATTATGCCAAAGGGGAAAGAAAAAATACAAAAATAAAATTAACTGTCCATAATTTACAAAAAGATTTAAAAAGAAGATTAACAGGATCAATTAATAAAATATGGAAGCTACTACTAACCTTTACCATCCTCGGGATCAAAAACCTCAGTCCAGTTTGCAAAGCAACCGGGCTGTGCTACAAGATCATGTGAGTAACTAGCTGATAGCAGAGTAAGCTGCCAGCTGTCCTTTTCGAATGAGAAAATGGACTCAAAAGTTGGGTCAAGGGAATTGTTATGCCTCGAACAATTCGGCATGGGCTTATGATCATCTTCACCAAGAGATGACGAGTAGCTAAGGTTGTAATCCTTTCCAAATATCTTGGGTAGTGATTTTATATGATCAGGAGGTTCACATCTCACAGAAGAAAGGCTACTTTTCAATAAATGATACATCCAAAAGTACGAGTTAACAGGACTATAAAAATTAAAATAAAGATTACGACAGCCAGAATTTTTCAAAGAAATACTAAGATAAGGATCTTGAACCGTAATGGTGTTGTCTTCATATGAGATGCTTTCCAATGGTAATGGCTTATTAGGAAGCCATAAGAGATATGGCATGTTATTGTAACATTCAATCGGTAATTTACCGTGACAATTAGGATAAATCGCAATGTCTGATTGGAGATAGAAAGGATACTTAATTTCAATAGATTGATTACAAGGAAGTGTAGTTGTACATGAGTTGGAGAAGCAGGGAAGGAAGAAAATAAAAAATATACAAGCCAGTACTAAAGTGGCCATTAAAGAAGGGAACCAACTGTTATAGCTATTTCTAAACTATGGAGAAGATATAGCTACAGATGCTATTCTTGTAACCTCTTATATAATATTCCATGGATTGACTATAGCACAGTTTCCTTCAATTTGGGGAATTACTTGACCTTGCCTTGGAATATTGAAAGATAAGCAGTTAGGCCCTACAATTTTGAAAAATTGCACCAAGGAGGTAGTTTAGTTTGAAAAGTCAAAACTATATGCATCTCTTTCACTAACCAAAGCTTGATTACTGTAGAATTCAGAAAAAGATAATAATCACAGTATTAATTTGGAGAATTCTATTGGATGCAAGACATATATATTCGAAAAGGCACATGATTATTTTTCAGAAAAGAAATAAAAAAGTCATCAGTTATATCTTAAAATAATTTTCTCCATGTGTTAATTTTGGGATATTTCCTTTCTTTTTTTAGAAAGAATTTCGGAATTAGTATTTCCTGAAGGTAGAATAACTTGTAGACTGGGTAACTTTGGCATAAATGTTAGAAAAAATTAAGTGAAAATCCTGAAGGTGGAATAATCTTTGGGATTAAAAGATAGTTGATTTAGTCAAGGTCTTCTCTAGTCGCCAAGTACAAGTCTCCACCACTAATTATTCTATCTTTACATCACCTTCTACCATTGACTGTGAAGTAAACTCAGAACTTACAAGAAGACAATGAACCTATTTATGACAGTTCAGATTGAAATGGACAGTTCAGATCTTTCTGAAAAATTCAATGACGTACCATTCTACAGTTCGATAGGACAATTACAAAAATTATTTAGACCAGAATAACAATTAATTAAAACAAACTGAAGCAACAGGTGTTAGAAAGAAAAGAAAACTGGCTATACAAATATCAAATTTCATTATCTCGGTGGCCTCATGCAGTGTTGTTCCTTTTTTTTCCCCACACAAGAACCCAGCAAAATTCCATCAAGTCTTTAATATATAAGCTTTTCTAATGTGTTTAAAATTAAAAAACTTTCAAAGATCATATCTATCTAAAAGCTTGCATAGCATGTGTGCTCCTACGATCAAATTATTCTAGATAATTTAAGAGTAAACCCTTCACAAATTTGAAAGTGAAAAAAATTAATTCTAGATGAGAGATAGTAAAAAATTTCTATATGTACCAATCATCCTATAAGTAAATAGAAATTGCAAAAAAAATGGTCTCAAACTTGTGTACAGTCGGTATTTTTTTTGTTATCCTCACCATCCTTTTCATGGCCTCAATCGTGCCAGTGGGTTTTTGCGGCTTTGGAGGGATCTCCAAGAGAAATGTGTCAATGGCATCTTTCTATTAAATAAGCAACATCTCTCACCTCCTTCACCCAATACTTATGTTTCTCATATGTTATCTGTTTCTTGTCAGCATCTTTCAGAAAAAACCTGAATCCAGTCGATTTGATGGGTCATTGTCTCCACTTGCTCATCGATGTTGTACATGAGTAAAACCATTTTAACTCCAACATCAGTGAACTTGCTCAGAATAAAGTTTAAAATGCTCTCAGCTAGGGTGGATCCAGCATACTGCAGGGTGGGGTAGTTGCCCTACCCTGAATTTTCAAAATTAGTTTTGAAGTACTGAGTTTTGGGCTCTTGCACCACCATGAAAAAATCAAATGCCCTACCCTGTTGAGTTTATGTTTCTCATTCGCCTTGTACAAATAATTAGGTTTTGGCAATCAATTTAGTCCTCTCCCTTTTCTCCTCGGTGATTTTTCATTTATCGTGATTTTATTCTGATTTTTCGAATGATTTTTTTGGAGAAAAAAAGATGATTTGTCTGCATATATAGATATAGAGCACATGAGCCAAGATATTTACACTTGTTAGTTTTTATAAACCACACGTAGCACGGAAAAGAAAGAAATAAATGGCTCTGATTGGTTCGGATTTGTGGGCCCCGAAATAAATTAAATAAGAGAAAGGAAGGGGTGGGCAACAGCTATGATATGCACCTCCCCTTTCTTCCTTTTTTTTCTTTGCTTTGCTATTTTTTCTTTACCGGTCATCAATTACTACATACCTCCATTTCTTGCTAATTGCTTTATATTTTTATCTTTATTTTTTCCATTTATTTATTTCGTATACATGTTAGGGGTTAAAACACGGTTAGAAATATAATATTACGAAACTTCTTATATGTATGTCATGTTTACATTAAAAAAATTGCCATGTTGTTTATTTTTTATTTAGTATCTAATTAGCTAATATGTCTAAATCCGATTAGCTACCGGACCCTACATAATTATTTTTTTGCCCTACGCTAACGGAAATCCTAGATCCGTCCCAACTCTCTGCCATCTCTCTTCTGTATTATAGGTGGAGCTGAAACTAGTTAGAAACAATAACCAAAATAGCACATAATATTAATACTCTTTGGGCAATTTTAGAAAATAATACTCTCTGCTATGTTGGTATAGAAACAAAGCGGATGCAATTATTGAAGAGACAAAGTGGAGTCAACTGTCCACTCTGAAGTCTGAAGGGGACGACTCGATCAATAATGCAGAATATTTTCTCCGTTTCTTAAAGAAAAGGACAAGTCCAGTTTCCCTCTTAAAGTTGAGTTCACTGGTTTCTCCAGTGCCTTGATAATTCAGAGGAAATGAAGAATGAACCTATTGTAGAAACAGCTTTTTGGAAAAGTATTCTGGTAGGGTCACCGAAAGAAAGCAGGTTATTCGGAGAATAAATTTTCTCTTCACTTTCAAATAAATTTTCAATTTTTCTCCCAATTTTACATTTTTTTATTTTTAATCCCAATCAACAATTCAACATCCAAATAATAAATTAAATTGTTTTAATATAAATATATTTTCCAAGAATATTTCTTTATCTACAATTTTTTTCAGAATTTTTGACATAAATTTTATTGAATGAACTAACTTAAATTAAATCATAAAAATATGTCTAAATTTGCCAGTCCAATCACGTGTGGCCACAGTGACCAAACGTGAAAAAAAAATTGATCATGTATGATTAGCATAACCAAATCTAATAAATTTATAACTATAATATCTACTCACAGTAAGATCACAAGTTTTATTCTTGTCTAAATACTGTTAGAGATAGTAAGAAATCGAATCTAACATAAACCAAACAAAAATATTTGATTGTCATGTTTATACATTGCTCACTTTAATTTATTATAATTTAAAAATGATGATGTGATAAACTTAGTATATATTTATAGTATCGCATGCATCTATCAAGCCACACAAAGTATGCAACGCTTAAAAATTTTGGTGTAAAAACCTCAAACCATATGTAATCCCATTCTGTGTTATATCAAAAAATCGACAATTAAAATCGATCACATCCGAAAAAAAAATCGGTCATACTAATGAGCTCTCTACCAAAATTTTGTATTAAAATTGTACCAAATTTGATCAAATTTGTACCAATGATCCCAAGAAATAAACAAAATTTATCAGCTTGTTAATTTACCATATTTGACCAATCATAGACCAAACTGGACCATATTTAAACCAAATTGGACCAGAATTGTCTGATAAATATACCAAATTAGACCAAATTTGTCCCAATGATCCCTACAAAAAATAAAAACAATTTACCATATTTGAACAATCATAAACCAAATTTGACCACATTTAAGCTAAATGGACTAGATTTGAACCAAATTTGTACTAACGCTGACAGATCACCCATAATCTCACAGATTGCACGAGATCAATTCTAATGATTATGCAAAGCAGATGACCACCACATGAATGACATTTGACGAGGTTCATGACGCACTGACTGCTCACACAGCATTTACAGTGGTTGGGACAGTACTGGAATGTTTGCTTTCTATCACGCACCTCCATTCAGTGTGTCTGGTATCTTCTGAATTTTCAAAATGCTATGGTAAGGTCAGAATTTTAAAATATTAAGATGCTAACTAAAATAAATAAAATTCGGCTGCAAGGTATAGCAACACTAAACACAAAGGATGGATTCAAAAGGTATTTAATTGCATTGAGATAAAATATCTTTTAATTGAATTCCAGAGGAAAATGTGGGTAGTTCTTTAGTCTTGAAAGACTTGGAAGATTTTTGCTTGTAGACTGGGCATAAAAGAAAATGATACTAATGAAGACTTGGAATATTCTTAAGGTTACTATGTACTTGACTTAGTCAAAGTCTTCTCTTGTCATTATCTGAAAATAACAACCTGATTTATTTTCCACGGATCAGTTCTTCCAATACAATTACTTAATATCTAAGAGTATATATGTGCTATCATTGACTGACATGTCGACTATCTATTTATAGAACCACTTACAACAACTAAACATGGTCTAAATATGAATATATGGGCTTAAATACAAATCTAATTAAACATATTAGAAACATAAAAGGCTGCTTTTGTGTAGAGGAGAGATCCACATGATGAGTTTCTTGGCATTATGAGGCAACAAATAAGGTACCTTTGTCTTGTCTAATTACACTTGTTGAATGATTATTGTTTAACTGCACTCGTGGAATGATTTGGAGATCAAATGAGGCGTACAACAACATTTTGCTTACAAGGAAAGAAGAAAGAAAAGAGTAGAACCCAACAGAGGATTTATTTATCTCAAAACTATTTGGTTGGTACCAAACCACCAGGTCTCCAATAAGTACCTGAGATTAATTACTTAATCCTAACTAAAGATTTATATTGTAGTTAATTGTTTTTCATTTTTTTTTCCTCAACAATTAATCACTTAGCAAAATTCCATCAAGTCTTTAATCTATAAGCTTTCTAATGTGTTTCAAAAATACAAAAACTTCAAAAATCAGATCTATCTAAAAGCTTCCATTGCATGTATCCTCCTACAATCAAATTATTCTAGATTAAGGAGGAGCTTTAGATAACTAGAAGTAAAAAAAAAAGAAACGAAGTATAGTTTTAAAAATCACAAGTATTCATTCTTGAAATTTGGAAGAAACAAAGTATAGTTCTTAAAATCTTGAGGATTATATGGTTTGTACTTGATAAAACACTATTAAAAGTCATGAGGATTATATTGTTCTAAAAGTCTTGAGGGATTTGATTCTGGAAAGAAAGCTTGCATTATACTAAAAAATTTACGAGTAAACCCTTCACAAATTTGAAAGAGAAAAAATATAACTCTAGATGAGAGGGAGTAAAAAAAAAATCTATATGTACCTATCATACTAAAAGTATATTCAAATTGCAAAAAAAAAAAAAAAAAAAAAAAAAATTAAAATTGCCTCGAGTACCTTACGAACGAAATTAAAAGACGCCAAGAATAGTGAAGTGTATTTGAAAGAAAAAGTTCAAAACATATTTTTCAAAAAATGAAAATCTGTACAACAACAGTCATGCAATCGTACAGATGTACTCTCATGTAATTTACTGTATTACTCCATATTCTTTATGTACATCCCTGTAGCAAACATAAAAATAGGTTTAATTGAACAGCAAAATATTGATAACTCATCCGCTAGTATTAGGTGTGGAAGAGCTGCTCTTCCAACTATTAGTCATAGTATCAGAAGAAAAGTTCGCTACACCCTTTAACAGATAACTTTCTTCCTTCATCATATTTTCCTTCACCATTTTATCTCCATTATAATCCCCTTTTCCGATCAGTCTCAGTGTTTCCAAAACCTCCCTTATAGATGGTCTCATTTCCCTATCAAGCTGCAAGCATCGAAATGCTAGCTCAGCAACCAAAGAAATCATGCCCCGCACCTCCCAATTTGACTTGAATCCGAGAGCCGGGTCTACCAACTCATCCAGCTGACACCTCTGTATTTTGTTTAATGCCATATTAGCAAGGTTGATCTCATCTTTGCTCCTGCTCAAATCTACAGCCTGTTTTGATGAAATCAACTCCATCAAAACAACCCCAAAACTGTACACGTCACTCTTGTCAGTAAGATGGTAGCACTGGTAGTACACCGGATCCACATATCCAGGCGTACCTTGAGGAACTGTTGAAACATGTGTCACATCCAATGGGAACAAACGCGACAAACCAAAATCGCCAACCTTGACATGGAAACCATCATCTAGTAATATATTATTTGTCTTTACATCTCGATGAATTATTGGGGGTTCTACTGCGTGTAAATATGCAAGAGCATTTGCTGTCTCGATAGCAACTGACAAGCGAACCGGCCAGGTTAATGCATTCTCACTAGAGCGGGGCCCTTGGAGGTGGTCGGCAACTGTGCCATTGGGGACAAACTCAAAGACAAGAAGAAGCTCCTGGCTGGACCGTACAGTGCTGCCATATAGGGTAACGAGATTCGGGTGGTGGAGACGGGAGAGAATTTCGACTTCGTTCATAAATTGCTCAGTGCTTTTGTAACTGTTCTTATAAAGGCGCTTTACTGCGACTGTGCGTCCATCCTTGAGTATCCCTAGAGAACTTGCCATTTGTTAATTGTTAATCACTGATTTACATCTTCATTAATAGCCAAAAATTATTTCTTTTTAAAAAAATATCACAAGTTCTTTAATAGAAATCAAGGCAATAAAAATAGAGTTATTTTTCTCCAAAATAATAATTTTATTTTCAAAAAGGTGAGAAAGCATTTTGAAAAAAAAAAAGTTACTAAATGCAGTCTTGAATAAAAAATCCAAAATATTTACCTTACATTTTTTTAATTGGTAAAACATTTACCTTTATACACAATGCCAAAACCTCCATCACCGAGCTCTTTTGATTCGCTAAATCCTTCAGTTGCCTCCTGTAGTTCCTCATAGGAGAAAATCTGTGTGTATGCTGACCCAACCATCTCAGTGTCATAAAAGTATTGATCAGAAACTTCTTTCTGTACCAGAAGCTTTGACGATGATGAGATCAATGTCAGTTTCTTGTGCTTATAGAATAGAAGTAATAAAATACAAGTTGCAAGCACAAATACTGATCCCACAACGCATCCTGTATGGTAATCAAATCATGTGAGAATCATATCAAAGGGTAATAAAATGTTTAAAATTTGAACATCCCATAAGCTAGATGGAGTTGGGTTTCTAAGCAGGTTTATCAAATCTTCCAACACAACCATGCTAATTTTTCTATATCCCAATTGAGAATCTCAAAGGTGTTAATTTACATCCAAAAGAGGATAAAGGGTACTAAGTTAAAAGGTACAAAACACAAGGGTTGTATTTAAAGTTTCATACTTTCATGTAAAAAATGGTAAAGCGAACATGTATGTTTAGTATACTCTTTAAAAAAAAGAGAGAGAGAAGTGATACTTGCCTATTATGATTCTCCGTTGAGTGTGTTTCCCTGCAATATGGATAAAGAAAGAAATGTCACAAATTAATCACCAATATGGAAAAAGTGAATAAAATTTTGAAGTACAATAACTAAAATGAATTAAATAGAGTTTAGTTGCAAACAAGGAAAAATAAAAGAACCAAATAACATGTCAGCTAGTTATTGTCCTTTGCAGTACTGTTGATCACAAGCTATTGCCAGTGTTCTGTTAGCAGAGCAATTAGGTTTAGTTAAAAGATGATTTCAATAACTATCTGATATCAGGGATAGATTTCGATTTCATAATTGTTACAAGGAATAAAAGTGATTTCATTTTGACATGAGAAAGCGAAGCAGGGGGAGGGGAATAGGGACAATAAAAAGTAAATAAAACGACTCTCTGATGTGGCCATTGTAAATAGAACACATTAGGATAAATTAGTGGTAGCACATGGGGTCCGATGTCAATTATGGACTGTTTGCTTCATGTCGAGATTAACCCACCCGTTAGATTCATTGAACAGTTCATAATTATAATTTTCAGCACGAAATTTAAATTTGGTCTGATGCCCATTGTATACACCCTGCTCCCAAAATTAGTAGATATTTATAGACGTGATAGTTCACCTGAAGTAATTTCCCATTGTTTGACAAGAACCTTGACAAAAAAAATTGGGAAAGGACAGGAAAATGGAAATTTCGTACCAGCACCTCCAGTAAAAATAAATTAGCCATTATTGTGATAATTTTGAACAGTCATAGGCTTAAAGGTTGCTAAATTAGTCAGTCTCATATCATATCTCTATTAGAGCAGTAATATTGTCAAGATCAAATTATTATACCAAAGGGGAAAGGAAAATTTACAAAGCAAAAAAAAAAAAAGAAAAAGAAGGAAACAGTATTTGTACAACTATTTAAAAAAATAAATTGAAGTGTCCATAATTTACAGAAGGAATTAAAAAGAAAATTAACAGGATATATTCATAAAATATGGAAGCTACTAATCTTTACCTTCTTGAGGATCAAAAACTTCTGTCCAGTTCGCAAAGCAACCGGGCTGTGCTACAAGATCATGTGAGTAACTAGCTGATAGCAGAGTAAGCTGTGAGCTGTTCTTTTCAAATGAGAAAATGGACTCAAAAGATGGGTCATGGGAATTGTCAGGCATCGAACAATTCTGCATAGGCTTATGATCATCTTCACCAAGAGATGGCGAGTAGCTAAGGTTGTAATCTTTTCCAAATATCTTGGGTAGTGATTGTATATGATCAGGAGGGTCACATCTCACAGAAGAAAGGCTACTATTCAATAAACCATACATCCAATGGTGAAAGTTAATAGGACTAAAAAAATTAAAATAAAGATTACGACAGCCAGAATTTTTCAAAGAATTACTAAGATAAGGATCTTGAACCCTAATGATGCTGGTATTATATGAGATGCTTTCCAATGGTAATAACTTAGAAAACAAAGAGAGAAATGGCTTATTATTACTGTCACATCCAATCAGTAAATTTCTAAGACAATTAGGAGCCACCGTAATGTCTGATTGGAAGTAGAAAGGAGACTTAATTTGAATAGAAGAATCACATGGAAGTGTATCATTACATGAGTTGGAGAAACAGGGAAGGAAGAAAATAAAAAAAAGATAATGCAGTACTGAAGCGGTCATTAAAGATGGAACCAACTGAGATATTAAGTTATAGAAATTTCTAAACTTTGGAGAAGACAAAGGATACAGACATGCTATTCTTGCAAACTCTTATATAATTTTCCATGGATTGACGATAGCACAGTTTCCTTCATTTTGGGGAATTAGCTGACCTTGACTGGGATATTGAAAGACAAGTAGTTAGGCTCTACAATTTTGAAAAATGTCATCAAGAAGGTTGTTTAGTTTCTACACTTTATGAATCTCTTTAACTCCCCAAAGCTTGACTGCTGTACCAAAAGTCCAAAAGCATTACGAAATCTAGCGTAGAACTCATTAGAAAATAATATGAACAATATAGTGGAAAAGGCCCCCGATTTTATTTTGTCAAAAGGTAGAATAACTTGTAGACTGGGTAACTTCGACATCAATGTTAGAAAAAGATAGCTATAATCATTTTCCCACGACTTCAGTCTGGTTTTCTGGTGAAAATTTCCATGTGATTGTAAACATAATTATTCTTTGGTAACTTTGACATCAATGTTACAAAAAGATAGCTATAATCATTTTCCCACGACTTCAGTCTGGTTTTCTGGTGAAAATTTCCATGTGATTGTAAACATAATTATTCTTTGGTATTAAAAGGTAGTTGACTTAGTCAAGGTCTTCTCTTGTCATTAAGTACAAGTCTTTATCACTAATTATTCTATCTTTACATCACCATGATCCTACCATTGACTGTGAAGTAAACTCACAAAATATAATGAGAGAATAAACCTATATATGACAGTTCAAATTTAAATGGGCGGTTCAGATCTTTCTGAAATCTTCAATGATCATTGTACGGGTGGAGAGGACAATTATGAGAGTTATTTATACTAGAATAAAAACTAAAACAAACTGAAGCAACAGGTGGTTGAAACAAAAGAGAAAAAAATGGTCATACAAATATCTCATTTCATTATCTCTGTGACCTCATACAGTGTTATATGCTGCTTGACCTTGATCTTGACCTGTCATAAATAAAAAAATACCGCTAATTAAATTACACCATGGAGGAAGCTCCCTAGAAACTTCTACCTTTATTCTTCTACTATATTTTGAAACCAACAACCAACACTACAAAGTATCTTTATGTACCTTTCAGATGAAAATGAGGGCAGTCTTTAGTCTTTTGGAAAGACTTGGAAGATTTTTTCTTGTAGACTGGGCAGAAAGAAAAATGACATTAAAATAGTGAATAATTTTGAGATTAATATACAGTTGACTTGGTCAAAGTCTTCTCTTGTCATATTCTGAAAATGACCACCTGATTTATTTTCCAAGGATCAGTTCTTCCATTACAATTAGTTAATATCTAAGAGTCTGTTCTATCAATGACTGACTAGCTATCTACAGAACCACCAACAACAACCAAACATGATCTAAATATGAATATATGGGCTTAAATACAAATCTAACATATTGGAAACTTAAATACAAACCTTTGTGCAAATCCTCTCCCAAACACCACAGACACCTTTCCCAACAACACAGTCTTCAATCACCACCATGGCTGCACTTTCTAGACCACAGCCCATGGTTGCAAGCATCCCGTTAGTCAGAAATAGTAAGAGACTCGATCACCTGGCGAGAAAACCCCAGATCCATTACCATTACCTGCTGATCCGACCCATCCACATTGGCGCGGGCGCCATTACAATTGCCTAGTGCTCGCTCATGATCAAAGTGAATGCCTTACGTTGCTACGTGCAATCACCAATGGCAAAGCAAGCAAGGTTCGATCTGATGCGACCGAGGGGCAACATGGCAAAGCACTCATGCCCAAGAACAGACCAGACACTGCCATGGTCTTTATCCCAGAGACGATGCACATGAAGCACGACGGGCAAGAATTAAACTGAGCGATAGCCGATATTCACCCGATTTTCTCGCCCAGCCGATTTTTGTACGAAAATTCATCGCCAAGTTAGATTCTATCAAATTAGTGACCGGACCCAAATTTACAATCAATTTCTTGCAACTAGAGCAAAATTACGCAGTTTCGGTAGTTCAATCGACTCAATTTGGTATTTTTGAATGGACTGATGAAAGGATTTGGGGCGGAAAAGGGATGCGACTCAGAGGAGGAGGAGATCAAGGCATTAAAAAAATTAAATAGACATGGTTTACATATGGTGTACTGTTTTATTTTGAGGATATAACTTAATACATAGAGGACCATGTCCATATCATTTACTAAAGAGACGCAATGTGCTTTTTAATGATTCATTACTGTGACAAATAGAATTTCTATTTGATCAATGGCTTGTGCCGGCTTTGGACATATAATTTATTATTATGTATTTTAAGTTGTCTTTTATTAAGTAAATAATATATTTTTTCGATTAAGCACATAATAATTTAATTAATATTATTCTATTATATTTGGAAATTAAGTGTAACTATATATTAGATTTTGAATGTTTGTATTTTATTTTATTAGTGGAATATAGAAGTGTATTTTTTTATCTAGATATCATTTAAGAGCTAATTATTTTTTTTACAATTTTTCTCTATATTTTTAATACAAAATAAGCTTAAGAGTATCTACATCTCTGCAACTCAAATCATAACTCCTATAATTACACCTTGAATTTTAGGAGACTGAATGGTGTATCTGTCCAGAGACGATCTGAACCATTCATTTAACAGATCCAACCATTATAAACCATTGTATTGAATGTGAGATATTATGCATCTATTTTATGTATGTTTCTGTATAGAAATCTAAAATTAGTTATAAGTACATTCGCCACACGATTAGTCACAGAAAAACTGTCTCTTTTTTTTCCTCTCCTACCCTCGCGTTATTCTTTTCATGTATCTTTCCCCTCTTCGATTCCCGTCTCCTCCTTTCGTCTCCGCCTTTCCTCTTTTTTTTCCTCTCCACCTTTCCTTTTTACGATACTCTCTGAACGCCTCTCCGCCTTTCGCTCTTTTTTTCCTCTCCGCGCGACCCTAGCTACCCTCACCACAAATGAGCCTGACGGACGATGATCTGAAGGAGCTCAAAGGGTGCTTGGATCTTGGGTTTGGTTTTACCTACGAGGAGATTCCAGAGCTTTGCAATACTCTTCCAGCGCTTGAGTTGTGCTACTCTATGAGCCAGAGATTCTTAGACGAGAAGAGGTTGGATGGAGAGAGTGACTCTGTTGCAAGCGCGTGCTCTTCTCCTTCCCGTTCGCCTGTTGCCAATTGGAGGATTTCTAAGCCTGGTAAGATCTGATAATAGAATAGTTGAATTTTTGAATACTAAAAATATTAAATTTTCTCAAGTATCAAATGTTGTCAAATTGGGATGTGTTCGTCAGTGGAATTATCTAAAATTGTTCATTGAGAGAGACGGGTGATTATCTAATTAATTGAATTTGCTTCCAGAAGAGTTGACCGTGTTAGTACTTCAGAAGGATCAATTTGATCCTAGAAATCATGTCACCTAGAATATCCATTGCCTTCACAATTTCAGTTTTTTTTTTTACCCAATCCATCTATAAGAGTGTTATAGGGTGCCTACGGGCTTCCAACCAAAAAAAAAAAAAAAGAGTGTTGTAGGGCACCATTTTAAATTTCTCTATAACAATTATCTTTTGTCCTTTTTCACATCTTTTCTGTCAGACAAATTTCAAATGACAGTTCATTGTTGAACTCATTATTTAAATGTCTTTGAAGCAGAATAGATCTGAAAATTCATCATACTTATAATAAAAAAAAATAAAAAAAAACAATATGTTCAAAACTTTCCATAATTATCTACATGTGTTGCATAAATCTGATCATAACTAATCTAAATATACATAATTGTGGCACAATATTATATTTTTAGTTAGCAACTTGTAGAGTTTAAAACTAATTAATTCTCTCTTATATTTTTTTGACAGTTTCGTTCCTGTAATAGCTTGCTTGCTAAGAGTTAAGCGGTGTTCTTCTCGTGGTTTGTACAGTTCTTAAGGTAATTTTTCTCATTAATTGAACATTTCTCAGCTGTCCTTTTTTCACTCTATTCCCCTTTAAGCATTTAAGAACTTAGAATTATAACTTTTTGAAACTGTGGGTTGCTAGACCAGATACCTGTACCAATTCCAGTTTGGTATAATTCAAAATATGTTTTGATCTATACCTATTGATTTCTTAATTGTAGTCTAGATATGTTGTAGTTGGCTGGCTGGGTTAGGTTACTCTTGGTTGCAGTTTATTCACAGTTTCATACCAGCAAATGTGGAAAAATATGAGATGGAGGAAGCGAGAGTAGTGCTGACACAAGTGTTGCAAAACCACTGGTACTGTTCAAAACCCCTTGTTGTTTACTTATAACAGCAATAAATTTTTACTTTGATCTGAGTAAGTTTTACTTGATATGTATATTATTATTCTATTGTTATTCTGTCATTGACAAATTTGTTCTGCGAAAAAAAAAAATTCATTATTTAATTATTTTTGTCTGGTTGACATATCTTCTACATGTGGTACCTGATTTCATATTTCTGGCTTGGATTTACCTGTTCAAATTGATGATTAATTTGTCCATACACAATTTTTGGCATGTACCAGTAGAAAATACAAGCATAACATAAATTAACTCCAACTGGTAAAGAAAAACACTGAAAAACAGTAAAAGGAAAGAAAAATAATAAAAGTAGTTAGGCAATTAATTAGATCGTACAATCAGGTAGAGGACATCACCCCAAGCATATGCATACTAAATTTTTCCCTTTTTAGGATCCTTAAAGTATTGTTAAAGTATTTTTTTAAGTTTACCTTTTTCAAAATACAACTGTCAAATTCCAGCACAAAACCCCAAACTGCCAAATTACTTTTAATAAATGAACTCCTAATATTGTCTGTCATTTTAATTTTACAAGAGTTTTTTTTTCTGTGCTATGTCAGATCCAAACCATTTGATGTGCTTAAAACAGCTCAAGAGGGATCTGCTCTCAAAACACGCGATGAGTGATGCAAGGTCTTTTTCTAAATAATTTCATTTTCCCTTTGAACATATATCTTGAGTATTGGTCCATGAAAACCACTGTTTCGAAATAGTTTGTAGATGGTGCAGTTAATTTGGCTTATTAACACAATAAGGGGGTATAGATGTTAATTTGAGCTGAATGGGAACAACATAGTTTACTGGTTTGGATATTAAAGAGACTAAAATGAGATTAATCTACTCTTTTCACACAAGACAACAATGAAAGAGTTGAGAGAAATTTGGAGAGTCGTAAATATTTATGAACTGCATAGGAACTATATAAAATTCAGATCAGTCTTCACTTTGTACCCTTGAAGCTGCCTATAGAGTAATTTTGACTTTATATTTATTTTGACAGTGATTGACGAGGCAGTCAACACATTGGATAGTGGTTCATCGAGCCCTGATGGCAATCAAGAATGTTAATGGCACGATCTCTTCCCTTAATCCTGAGTATTATGATATTCTTTTGAAGTTAGATCTCTCTTCATCATATCTGTTTTAGAATAACTTCATTTTCTCATTTTAGTGTGATTTTATTGTCATTCTTCTTTTTCTCTTTGATACTTCTCAATTCTTCGACTTAATCGTTGCAGACAAATAGTTAATGAAATTTTGGTATTGTTTTGGTTAGGATATAAATCTAAGTGGGTTAGATTGGTGTACTTTGGTACCACTTTGATTGGGGGGGGGGGGGGGGGGGGGGGTAACCTTTTTTTCTGGTACCAGTATCATTTGAAAAGTGTGTTTTGCCAATTCTTGAGTTCAGCTTTGTTGTTTTATGTTACCTATGTAGTATCGGATGAATTGGTGCATATTTGTTTTAAACTATGGATCATTCAGTCTTAGTTGCAGAATCTAGGGTAGGGTTCATTGTCAGTGGTGGTCCATGTTAAGGTAAAAAAGAGTGAAGCACAGGGTTTGCATTGTCAAGGTGAAAGAATATCTGCATCTTAATTGTATTTAATTTCAAGTACTTGTATAGAGGATTGGCTACATGAGATAGGTATACTTGTGATCAGTACCTCAGAATTCGTGAAAAGCTAACAAAGAAAGCCATGTTAACAGTCAGTGATGATGAATTTTGGGAAGATATTTCCCCGGTGGAGTTTGGTTCATTACCAGCTTTGCAAGATGCCGTGACAGTGGTTGGCTACCCAATAGGCGGGGATACTATTTCAGTTATGAGTGGAGTGGAGTTCTCTACTATTTCAATGTGAACTCTATTGGCCTGTGAATTTGAGATGTTGACATGAACCATCGTATTACTTCAATTTCTGGTTTTCCTTCTTGCCGTTTATGAGCTTTGACTTGAAGAACTTAATTCTGTATTTGGTACCATTTGACTTGTGCGGTAATTGTATGATGATTTTAATATTTGTTGAGGGGGTTTAAGTTGTTGATTACATTCAATTTATCAAGAAGAAACAAGAAAAATAGAACCACCATTACAACAGGGGTTGGTAGAAATAACCGACTTTTGATTTTTACATTAATCACGTTTAAAAAAGTGATTAAAACAAATTTTCAATCTCCACGGCAACGCGTGGCCGGCACTTACTAGTGAGTTTTCAAATAACTGTTAACTACTTTTTAGAAACTAAAGTCTTTGAAGTTTCTAACTCTTGCATCTCTGAAATTAATTTTAGAGTTTCTATTAAGCCACATTAGCAACAAATTACAAAGGAGAACTAATTTGAGTCAATAATTTGGTCAGCATGGAGTTTTAAAACAGTTTCATAATATAAAACTTTATAGCATAGTTTCTAAATAAGAAACTCTCCACATCCCTGAAATTAGATTAGAAACTGTCACGTCAGATTATAAACTCTAATAATTTTAGGGATGTAGTTGACTCGGCTGATTCTATCTGATTCATTCGATGCCGACTCCATGATCCACAAACCGATATCGATTCTGATTCCGATTTCGATTTCAGGGATGTAGTTGACCCGGTCAAGCACATTCCAACTGTTCAAACCATGCCCCTTTTTCCATGCTACCTTGACATTAAATGCCTTCTCTTTCATAGTCCATCTCCTTCTTTTTTTTTTGTGGTCATGGTCTATATACTGATAAACATCATTCAGCCAAGCGAATCAACAATATACACTCTATGGAAAGTATCACTGAATTTTTTTTTTTCCAATTAACTCTTCCATGGAACATCATCTACTATTTTAGTATTCCAAGCAGGACCTTTTGTAGCAATGGATATAAAATTTCAATATTACTAAATAATTGTAAGTAATCAATAAATCATGACACATGTTCTTAGGATGTTACAATACTAATTACAAAAGGGAAAAAGATAACCTGCCCTCCGGAGGCAATATTTTCCTACCCTCAGTGTAGCTGACACGTGGGTCTAGACAAGTTTAATCATTTAAATATTAGTTTTAATTTTGCTGCGGATCCACATGTTAACGACTGGCTGAGGATTCGGTTCCCTTCAAAAGACCGTTAGATCACCAGTTTTGTAGTGATTGATAAATATTTCTAAAGTAACAAATTAGAAAAATCTATATATGTAAAAAAAAAAAAAAAAGAACTGACATTTTTAAAGGTGGACCTATTTTATTGTATTGAAATAATTATGATAAAATTAAATCGATATCTAAGACACTGAATCTAAACCCTCATTTGCAGAGCTTTTCCATGCCCTGATAGGCTTGTTGCGTATTTAATGTATCAGTTGTGTTTATTTAATTGATTGCTAATAATGTGTCTATCTTAAAAAAATGATGAACAATATAGTGGAAAAGGCCCCCGATTTCATTTCGTCAAAAGGTAGAATAACTTGTAGACTGGGTAACTTTGACATAACTGTTACAAAAAGGTAAGCTATAATCTTTGTCCCACGACTTCAGTCTGGTTTTCTGGTGCAAAATTCCATGTTATTGTAAACATAATTATTCTTTGGGATTAAAAGATCAACTTAGTCAAGGTCTTCTCTTGTCATTAAGTACAAGTCTTTATCACTAATTATTCTCTCTTTGCATCACCATAATCCTACCATTGACTGTGAAGTAAACTCAGAAATATAACACGAGTATAAACCTATTTATGACAGGTCAGATTTAAATGGGCGGTTCAGATCTTTCTGAAATATTCAATGATCATTGTACAGTTGGAGAGCACAATTATGAGAGTTATTTAGACTAGAATAAAAACTAAAACAAACTAGGTGGTTGAAACAAAGGAGAAAAAATGGTCACATTTCAATGATCCAAATAGTGGGTGTGACCTCATTTCATTATCTCTGTGACCTCATACATTGTTATATGCTGCTTGACCTTGATCTTGACCTGCCATAAATAAAACAAATACAGCAAATTAAATTACACCATGGAGGAAGCTCCCTAGAAACTTCTACCTTTATTCTTCTACTATATTTTCAAACCAACAACCAACAACCAACAACCAACACTACAAAGTATCTTTAAGTAACTTTCAGATGAAAATGAGGGTAGTCTTTAGTCTTTTGGAAAGACTTGGAAGATTTTTGCTTGTAGATTGGGCAGAAAGGAAAATGATATTAAAATAGTTAAAATTCTTGAGGTTAATATACAGTTGACTTGGTCAAAGTCTTCTCTTGTCATTATCTGAAAATGACCACCTTATTTATTTTCCAAGGATCAGTTCTTCCATTACAATTACTTAATATCTAAGAGTCTGTTATTTCAATGACTGACTAGCTATCTGCAGAACCACCTACAACAGCCAAACATGATCTAAAAATGAATATATGGGCTTAAATACAAATCTAAACATATTGGAAACTTAAATACAAACCTTTGTGCAAATCCTCTCCCAAACACCACAGACGCCTTTCCCAACAACACATTCTTCAATCCCCACCATGGCCGCACTTTCTAGACCACAGCCCATGGATGCAAGCATCCCGTCAGTCAGAAATAGCAAGAAACTCGATCACCTGGCAAGAAAACCCCATATCCATTACCATTACCTTCAGACCCGACCCATCCACATTGGCGCGGGCGCCATTACAACTGCCTAGCGCTCGTTCATGATCAAAGTGAATGCCGCACGTTTCTGCGTGCAATCACCAATGGCAAAGCATGCAACGTTCAATCTGATGTGACCTAGGGGCAACATGGGCAAAGCACTCATGCCCAAGAACAAACGAGACACTGCCATGATCTTTATCACAGAGACGATGCACATGAAGCACGATGGGCAAGAATTAAACCGAGCAATTGTAGTAGACGCACGTTTACGGTCAAAGTTGGTTTGGAAAATTGGCCGAGTCCGAGCCGATATTCACCCGATTTTCTCGCCCGGTCGATTTTTGTACGAAAATTCATCGCCAAGTTAGATTCTATCAAATTAGTAAGCGGACCCAAATTTACAATCAATTTCTTGCAACTAGAGCAAAATTACGAAGTTTTGGTAGTTCAATCGACTGAATTTGGTATTTTTGAATGGACTGATGAAAGGATTTGGGGAGGAAAAGGGATGCGATTCAGAGGAGAAGGAGATCAAGGCATTAAAAAAATTAAATAGACATGGTTTACATATGGTGTACTGTTTTATTTTGAGGATATAACTTAATAAATAGAGGACCATGTCCATATCATTTACTAAAGAGACGCGATGTGCTTTTTATCTTAATTCATTACTGTGACAAATAAAATTTCTATTTGATCATTATCTTATACCGGCTTTGGAAATATAATTTAGTATTATGTATTTTAAGTTGTCTTTTATTAAGTACGTAATATTTTATTTTCGATTAAGCACATAATATTTTAATTAATATTATTCTATTATATTTGGAAATTAAGTGTGACTATATATTTGATTTTGAATGTCTGTATTATATTTTATTAATGGATTATACAAGTGTAATTATTTATCTGAATATCATTTAAGAACTATTTTTTTTTTTTTTTACAATTTTTCCCTATATTTTTAATACAAAATAAGTTTCTTTTGAGAAAAAACACAAGTTTCCTTATATTTTTTTACAATTTTTCCCTATATTTTTAATACAAAATAAGTTCCCTATTATACAATGAAATGGCTGTTTAGGCGTCTTGTTAATTTGAGATCGCTAATACATGAATTCCTTCAACACTGGCACTGAACTACTCAAATTTGGTTAAAAGTGAAAATTCAGCGACCGAGACATGGAGCATAGCCATGGAGAGAGAGTTCATACTCTGAGGATGTAAATTGATAGAAATGGAGGCCAATGAGATGGGCACCATTTTCATTCATTTACGAAATCTCAGAAAATAACGGAATAGGAATTGTGAGCTATCCATTCCCACAATACAATGTAATAATATAACTGCAAATTAACATTACAACAACAATATACATACGACATATTGTAATTAATTTAATTAGTAGAGTTATATAAATATATCCAACTTCGAGATTAGTCAGAAGAACACATTACTAATCGTTATATACTTATATCAGATGATCTGCTGTCTACAGTTGAAACATTTGAAGGCAATCTGCACAAATCAACCTCTGCTTCTTGCAACCTCAAACAGTATTCTAAGTTCCATAAAACATCTCCCATTGTTGGCCGATCAATGCCATATTCTTCCAAGCACTCCTTGGCTATCTCTCCAAACTTTCTCAGTGACATCTCCTTGATCTCCCCGACAAGTTTTGGGTCTATAATCTTTTCTACCTCACCTTTTCGCTGCCACATGAGTGCCCATTCTGTGAGGTTAAGTTGTTCTCTCTCAAGGCTTTGGTCAATTACAGGCCTCGCACAAAGCACCTCAAAAAGCACAACTCCAAATGAATATACATCGGACTTGTCAGTTAGTTGTTGGGTCTTAAAGTACTCCGGGTCGAGATAACCAAAACTACCTTTCACTGCTGTGCTGACATGGGTCTCACCTATACATGGCCCTAGTTTTGAGATGCCGAAATCTGACACTTTGGCTATGTACCCCTCTCCTAAAAGAATGTTAGTGGATTTCACATCACGATGTATGATATTTCGTGATGGCCCTGTGTGGAGGTATTGTAGGCCCTTGGCTGTGCCAATGCAAATCTCCAGCCTTTGCTTCCATGAAAGAGATGGCAACAAGTCGTTTGCGCCATACAAATAGTTCCTTAAAGTGCCTTTCTCCATATACTCATAAACAAGTATCATCTCGGAGTGTTCATCACAGTAACCTATGAGGGATACAAGATGGCGGTGACGGATATTGGATAGAACTTCAATCTCTGTTTGAAATTCAGGGAAGCCTTGGTTGGATTGGCATGAGGCTCGTTTTACAGCAACCATAGTTCCATTACGCAATTTTCCCTTATAAACTTTTCCAAAACCACCTACCCCAATTAAGTTCCTTTCGTCAAAATTATTCGTTGAAGTTTTGATTTCAGAAAAGGTAATAAGCCTAGGAGATGCAACACTAGTTGCTCTGCAAGAATACTGATGAGACCGTGAACATGGCGTCTCTTCTTCTTCTCGCATATTCATTTGGCACCATCCCTTATACCAAGTTGTGTAAACACCGAACATGGTCATTAATGTTAATATTATAAAGGCACCCCCAATAGTAGGTCCAAGGATGATAGCTGGCAACTTCTTTTTCTTTTTCCTTGCAAGAGGAGGATTATAATTGGTCATCTTCATAATCTCCAATCCGTTAAGTAAACCATTATTTGCAGTACTATCCTTCCTA
>CAXKVW010001732.1:0-64743 GCA_964058825.1 Carex arenaria
TAATTCTAAAAATTCTTTCTATGAATTTGAATTTTTTTTATTTTTTTATTTTGACAGGACTGCTTTGGACACTGCTGCTTGACAGGTACTACTTTGGACATTGAATAGAGGGACGGCTTGATCTTGACTCTTGAAAGATAACAACAAATTAATTTCCCAATTGTTTATGGCGAAAGATGCTGCAAATTTATATGTCAATACTATGTTGGCCCCACCTTCACCTTGTACATATATCTCCCACATGCAGAAAAGGTAAAGTCGAGATGGCCTTGTCAGCAAACTCATTAGCTCAGTTATCAACACTCACTCAGTCTTCGTTAATAACCGAAATTAGTGTTTTGTGACTTTCTCCAATAAATATTCTTATAGAACTGAAAATAAAAACAATGAATGTGTATATTTAGTCAAAAATTGGGATGCCTTTGTTAAACTCAATGTGCAGTGCATTAATTTTAACGGTGCAAGTGAGAACCAGCCTTTATATCACATGGCAAAGGAACGTGGCTCTCATGTAGGTGATTATGGATTCTAAACTCGCAAAGTGAGAAAATTCTCTGTAATATATACATGACTTTGAAAGTGAGTTGGGTGACTTGACTCCCAACTTATGATTTTAAAAATTTAACAGTGCAAGTTGAATTAGTTATTACAACAAAAACTTTTATTAGATAGCTGTCCTATAAGTCTAATGTTATGTTTAGTTATAATTTAAAGTGAAAGAATTAGAGCTTTGCCAGGAAAATTTTATGCTAAAAGATGCTGCAAGTTGATTTGTCGATCTAAAGTGGGCCACCATGTACTTATATCTCCAACGAGCAAAAAGGTTAAGGATGAGTAGGGCTGTACAAAATGGTCCAAACTTATAACTTGCTCATATCTCGCTTGCTAGCTGCTCACTTTAACTTGCTCATTTACAATTCGAGTCAGTTATAACTCGAGTTGGCTGACTGTTTAATAAATGAGTTAAGTTTGAGCATACTCCAACTCGCTCATTAACAACTCGTGTTACACAAAATTTGTCATAATAAATCTTATGCCCTTTTAATTGACTCCTAAGCTATTGTTTGAATTGTATGTTTTGTCAGTTATCTTGTTAATTATTTTTGAATTGTTTGTGTTTAGGTAAACTTTTTCTAGTATATAACTATAATTAAGAAAATTGTCTGGTCAAATGAGTTACTAAGCTATTTGAATTTTTATGACTAAATAACGTATTAATTATATTTTATATAATGTTAAATTTGATTAATCTCATTATTTTTATTAATTGAGTAAATATGTGAGTTATTAGTTTTTTAGATGATAAATACATGACAACAGAAATTTGAGTGGTATATATGTTTAATATTCTCCCTAGAAAGAGATTACATGGTAGGAATTTATTCAAAAAAAGCTAGGCCTATTTCATTTTCGTATATAAGGCCCAACCCATTTTGTGAAAAGTTTTTAATTTGGGATGCAGATTAAAAAAAAGCTGGAATCATCGACTGACAGGCTCTGGCCCATAATAATATAAGACACCAAATCGGAAAGAAATATATGGCCTAGTTCTGTTCTGATCTCTTTAATAGTACTGTTACTATTAATTTATTACGCGTATGTTTCTCGACCTCTGGACGTGGGTTTGTTGGTTCACTTTGGGCAACAACATTTTTATTAAAAGACAAATAAATTAATTAGATATATTGGATTCCTGTGGCGTCGGTATAGAAAATAGAAAGTCAAAAATAGAGAATGCTATGATTGCTATCATACTAGAATATCTCTATCAAACAAATTAGAAAATTTGGATGCATGCATCTTACAAAAACTATACACAATTATTTCACAACTTTTGATTGTATGACAGTAAAAAAAATACTAACATTGCAGTTATATATTTTTTCATCGCTTAGATAAAAAGGGTTCAAATGGCTCAATTTTTTTTGTCTCTATCATGTTTTTCTAGAACTTCAATAACCTAAAATTTTACATTTAAATGGCATAACTAAACCGTTAAATATGATATATATTATTTTCTCTATGAACACGTAAAAGATCATGACATTTAAGTTTTGAATTGATTATTAGAGCTTGCAGAACTACACTGATGTGAATAAAGTCTAGACGTTAATTTTTAAGCTTATTATTATATAAAAAATCGAAATTGAAAAGCAATAATTTTTATGCTCATGTAGAGAAAATAATATAGCTCATATCGAATTAACGGTTTTATGTTGACACATAAATTTTAGAATTTGTTATTAAAAAATTAAAAGGTGAAAGTATGATGAAGACACAAAAATGAATGATTTAAAATATGAAGGTATGATGGGTACTAAAAATTGACTAGTCAAATATCATCGAACTATTTGAAAAATTAACGATTTAATTTTAGCAACACTTAGATTTATGACACAAATTTAGTACCTTATGAAAAAGTAGAGAATGCTCTTCTAAATTTATATAATGTTGACAAAGATAGTATCATCTATCATCAATTCATCATACCAGCCCAATAAATACAGGAACAACTCAAATAACCTGATTTTTTGTGCCTGATTTTTGGGTCCTAACTACAGGAACAACTCAAATAACCTGTAGGATTTCGGCCCTCTCCAATTTCAACCTACAAGGATTTCGACGCCATCGATTTCAACCGACTGGGAGGCATGTACAAGACTGTGCGTGATCGGTTTCTGCGCCAAGGTCAACCTTTCATTAGTGTCCCGGCACCGCTTGAGCTTTTCAATGAACCGTGTGTCATAACAGTCAATCGAGATAACTACAGCAAGCGCATGGAGTGGCTCACCTCATCACTTATACAGATCTTCATGCTGTGAGTTCATATTCGTAATAATGACATAATTTAGGGTTTTAATTCAAAATTTAAAAAATTTATACCACATCTACGTCTTTTTGCAGGTTCGTGTTCAAATACCAGAGGGACAACTTCCCAAAGATCCCTATAGGTTTTATGAATCCCGAGAAGACGTACGGCTATCTTTTCGAGGGCGATGTTAGCTCGAAGGAATATGCCGATACGTACCTAAGAAAAGCTCTGCGAGACAACCGGGACAAGAAATTTATATTCATACCGTACTTTCAAGGGTTGGTGCTACTATATATATATAGTCTAATTTTATTGAATTTTTTAATTTCATAGAAATATATTATAGAATATAACATGCTACAAACCTAACATGAAGGTCTCATTGGGTATTGTCCATGCTCTGACCGTATGAAAGTCAGCTATACTTGTTCGATTCATTGAGCACAAAGTTAGAAAAGTTACAAGTTGTTAGAGATCTTGTCATCATCGACGCGCTCAAGGAGTAAGTGTATTTCAAATTAAATCTGCTAAATCATTTCAATATCTTTTGTAACTACTAATTTCTCTGATATTTCAACAGTCCCTGGGTCATCGAGAAGGCAACCGGAGGAATCAAAAGAAGCGATAAGTTGAAACTTATAAAAAACAAGGTAATGTTGTGCTTACGACTAAAATTTATTATTTTTACAAAATTATTTCGATTTATTATGAATTGTTGAATTCTATCTTCTAAAAATTGCTAACTTTTTACTTGGGTACAATTTGATATAGTGCCCGCAACAAAAGGAAGGCTGAGAATGCGTATATTATGTCATGATGTTCATTCAATCAATCACTTCCTCGATAATTTTTTGTCAATAAAAGTATATATGCATTTATATTTTTCAAATGTAACCTTAGTTGTTAATTCTGTTTTTATTCAACAAATAATTAATTGTGCTCTCCTTTTATATTAAAAAATGCAGGACTGGAAAGCAACCCCATATTCTGTGGCAGAGATCAATTCAATTCGTTTCGAGTGGTTTAGGTTTTTCAAAAGTGAAATATCGCAACCAAGTACAACAGTTTAATGAGGATCAATGGATACGATAAGTTGTAAGAACAATTAATTGAGGTGTAATCTAATTGTAATAACAATTTATTTGTTTAATTCAATTTAGGTGGTGTACAACATAATTTAGGATGTGATTGATGAATGCATGTTTTTCATATAAGCCAACCAAATATAGGATGAATGGAATATGCCAATACCAAGAATACCTTATATTGATTACGATGATGTCTTAAAAAGTACTGTTTTAGATGAAAAACCGATTTGGATTGATATATACGAACGGCTTTACATAGAAAGAACACTCTTTCTATGCAAAGAAATTACGACACCTTTCGCCAATCGGTTCATCGCTCTCTTATTACTGCTGAATTCGGAAACTGACGATTATAATGATACTGATATATATATATATATAAACTCTCTTGGTGGAGACGTACACCAATCAATAGCCATTTATGATGTTATAAAAGTTATGTTACCTGATGTGTGTACAATAGCTATGGGATTAGCTGCATCAGGAGCATCTTTGATCCTCGCCGGAGGAACAATTACTAGACGGGTAGCATACCCTAACGCTAGGATTTTGATTCACCAACCTAGAAGTGCCCCGACTAGCACAAAGAAAAATGAATCTAAAAATATAGATTCCTTAATGATGGAAGTTGAAGATATGCTTGAACTTCGTAACACAATTGCGAATATTTATGCAGAAAACACAGGTAAACCTGTAGATGTTATACAGAAGGATCTGGAAAGAGACTATTTTATGTCCGCAACAGAAGCTCAAGATTATGGTATTATCGATCACATAGTAAAGTCCAAAAAAGAAAATGAAATAAAATCCTGAGTGATCCGAGTGATTTTTTAGAAATCTATTTCAAAGTCGAATTTTCCTTTTTTGAATATGGAGTATTCCATATTCAAAAAAGGAAAATTGAGAAAAATAACATCTGGTTAAGATCGATCGAAACAAAGAAATTGGATTCTGTATAGATATATACACAATATGCCAACTATTACACAACTTCTTAGAAACATAAGACAGCCAAAAAAAAATGGTAAGAAATCTCCCGCTCTTAAAGGATGTCCTCAGCGTCGAGGAACATGTGCTAGGGTGTATGTGCGACTCGTTCAGATCATGAATTCGAACAGATAAGAGAATTTTTCCAGTATCAACGACCAGTACTGATGAATAGGATAGTAATATAAAGGTATATTTTATACCTAATTATTCTATACAAATTGATGGTTTCCATTGGCCAAAATCCAATCATTTTCGATTTGAAATAAGAAGTAATTCTCCATTGGTAGCAAAAAGTTATCCATTAAGCGGAGGAAATAGCATTACATTAAGCTGAAAGAACGGACTCACAGGGTTAGCTACCTAGCCAACTTTTCGAATGAAATGCCGTCACTGTATGGATAACTCTTAGTGTGAAAAGGGCTATTACTTTCTAATTAATAGGTAGAGCCGAAGAATATGAACTATACAAGTTCACAAAATCTTTTGAAAAAGAAGCTCCGGTGTATAGAGAGGACCTCACCGTTTGAAAGGTAACCATAGAAACGATGGAACCCACTATTTTTTTGGAATGAATATCGAATTCTTTATTTAAGAATGGGAAGAAAAGCAAGAATCGTGGTTGGGAAGGTTCTAGTAGCAAAAGCCATTGGAATCGATATTTGATATATTGGAATAATGTGTTTTGTTATTGATTGACCCTAGACGGATAAAAGAATAACTGAAAGAAAAGAAATCAAATCTATTAGTTATTTACAAAAAGAGGATGAATATAATATGCCTTTAGGTATACCAAAAGTACTTTATAAGTCTCGTTTTAACGAAAAACCTATTTGGATTGACATATACGAACGGCTTTACAAAGAAAGAACACTCTTTCTATGCAAAGAAATTACGACACCTTTCACCAATCGGTTTATCGTTCTCTTGTTACTTCTGAATTCGGAAACTTATTTTTATAATGATCCTGATATTTATATATATATGAACTCTCCCGGTGGAGGGGTACACGAATCACTAACCATTTATGATACTATAAAAACTATTATACCTGATGTGTGTACAATAGCTATGGGAGCAACTGCATCAGTAGCATCTTTGATCCTGGCCGGAGGAACAATTACTAAACGCGTAGCATTGCCTCACGCTAGGATTTGTATTACCCAACCTAGAAGTGCTGCTACTAGCACAAATACAAATATAGATTCCTTAATAATAGAAGAAGAAGATACGCTTGAACTTCGTAACACAATTGCGGGTATTTATGCAGGAAATACAGGTAAACCTGTGGATGTTATACAGAAAGATCTGGAAAGAGACTATGACTATTTTATGTCGGCAACAGAAGCTCAAGATTATGGTATTATTGATCGCGTAGCAAAGTTCAAAAAAGAAAATGAAGAAAATCCTGAGTGATCTGAATGATTTTTTGTAAATCTATTTGAAACTCGAATTTTCCTTTTTTGAATATGGAGTATTCCATATTCAAAAAAGGAAAATTGAGAAAAATAACACCTGGTTAAGATCGATCAAAACCTAGAAACTTTAATTAAGATACTAATTTATAATGAACGACTTTTTCGTATATTTAGGGCTTTTTAAACTAAAAGTCAAGAGAATGCTGTCAACCTTAAAAGAGCTCGGTAAATGATCAATATCTCACTAAATCTTAGTAAATATCAATGTGATAATAAAAAATCGACCGACCGATCGAACGAGTACGATTAACCGCGATTAAATAAGAAGGGGTTACGCAATCTAGTTAGAATTTTAATTAGTTTAAATTACGAATTTCAGATCCGCAGATCCCGTACGAGCCCGATCCGTGGACCGAGACCGCGGGTCATTCCACCGGCCTAGACGAGGACCTCGCCGGAGATCCTTACGCATAGCTGCTTGCATACTATTCCCGCTTAGTTACAGGTGTGGGATATCTGAATTATTTATTTCGTGGGCGTACTCTTACCAAGTCGTTCCACTTGACCTGTCATTCGTACTTTATTTTAAGTAGATGCATCAAAACTGTAGAGCATGTTTATCCTTTCTGCACTGTAGGTAGAGATTGCACAAGCCCCGAGAATTAAAAGAATTTACAGTTTTATTAGGAGTAAGGTAATCAAATAATACTATATGTACAGTATTAGAATAGTAGGCTATTAGATCGCCTTCTTTACGTAGAAGGTGATATACTATATTATTGCATAACTAAACGCATGCATTGGTGAGTGTAGAGTAGAGATCGAATAACTGTGCTCCGACTCGTGGAATGGGACGCGAGTCGGCCTCGCAGCCATTGAGTCGAAAAGTCACTTGACTTTTCGGGTGATCTTATAGGACACATATTATATGTATAAAAATTTGATTATATATTCATTTGATCATTTCACCATTATGTGCGGGCCGGACTCGAGCCCTGAGGCACGAACGATTCTGGAGGATCTCCACCTACATTAGGAGCTACATTGCCTAGAACGGGATTCCAAAGGCCGGACTCGAGCCTTGTGGAATTGGATGTGTTGTGCACAAGACCGGACTCGAGCCCCTACTTCCTATTGGTCTGGCCAGGCGGTAGAGTTCTCACCTGCTCATGAGGGATGAGATTAACTATTTTACGACTTGCATTGTATGATTTCTCCTATTTTATATGTTTGGTTATGAATCGTTTTAGAGTAAGGAGCACACACCGAATTGAGATATGTCAATCGGCTAGTGTGCTAATCTTATGAGGCAATGCTCGGTGCCAATAGGCAACGTGTATCATTGGACTCTCTAATCGCAGTCCTTAGGCATATCTTATGGATGTATGACTTGTAAGGAGCACATATCTTATGTATCATTGTTAATTTATTGATGTATGACTTGTGCTCTTGTTATGATTATTTACGCTTCCGCATTTATGTACTACTTGTATTTGATTAGCCTTGCGTGTTTAAATGATTAATAAACACGAGGCGGGGTTGATCACACATTAATTCAGAAAATTCTGATTCGGGGTGTGACAAGAACAGTGGAAGTATATATAACAAAATCAATAAAATTAATCTTACTAAAATAACATAATTATTCACACTATAAGATTGAAAGTATTCATACTATAAGGTATGAATACTTGTTCGACGAGATATGAATACTTGCATGCCGAGGTATGAGTACTTGAACGACGAAGAACCCGAAAGTACTTCAACATGGATCTCATTTGAAAGAGAAAATTACGTAGAAAATATTCGTGATTTTAGATTTGCAAAATTCCTCGCGGATCATTAGAAATATTAATTAGATTAAACGGAGAAAAAAACCCACCTCTAAAAACATATAAAAGATGGGTGTGTGACAATGGAGAAAAGAAAATTGATGTCCAGTTTTTTATTTAAATACTTAATATCTTAGGTATGAATACTTGATATATTATATAGGAATACTTGCGCGCATAAGTATTCATACATGTGCTCACCACTTAAATTTTTTTCAAATTTAAGTGGTTTCCAAGTAATTATTGTTTCCTACAAATTAGTTAGTGGTCCTATTGTACTTTATGAATAAGTTAGTTACGGAGACATTTAGAGGACCAAATGGCGGGTGACAAAATCTTTATTCTTCCAAAAAAAATAGTACTTTGATCAGAAGTGTCAACGACATTGTTTTATTTATTTACTTGTTCGGACCGCTTTTTTAACTTGATACGAATTTCAAAGCAGACTCCTACAATTTTAATAGGTATCGAATTGAGTTTGATTCGGTTGAGATTAATCTAGACCGTCCGCTTTATAAATTGCACCATATTAATAGTGTGAGTATGGGTAATATTTCTTTTCCATTATACAAATATTAAAGAAATATGTGCGATCAATCATGGATTGGATTTATCCGAATTTCTAGTCGAATGGTCCGCATCAAAACCCTAATATTTGAGTTACTTATGAGATACGGACTCCCTATATCGGAATTGGATCTTCTGCAATCCGAATGGTATAAACAATAATTATAAAATCTCTATTTTTTTAAATCCAGTCGTTCAATAATTTCTGTGTACGTATCTCAAAATAACTAATTTTTCTGTATACGAATTTTGAAACAATTTAACAATCGGATTTTAAAAAATAGAGATTATAGGATACTATTTATAAATAAAGAATCGCAGCAGATTCGGGTCTCCCCATATCACATCCGTTGACACCCTAGCATTGATTATTCATTCTATATTCATAAGAAAATGTCCATCGATATAGCAATCTCTCAAATTTATAGATTTTTTGACAAAAAAAAAATACAACTTTGAAATATTGGTACGTGCATCGCTGGCCTTTCATTTTTATATATAGGTTGTGATTTGTTTTTTCCGAAATTATATTACATTCATAGGTGATAGGTCACATTTGGATCTATAATATTTTAACGTTAAATAATATGTAATATAATTATGTATTATCTACTGTTAATTTTTTGCTCAATTAAAAATTAATCATGTGCGATTTATGATTATTATGTATTGTTTACTGTTAACTTTATGCTCAATTAAAATTGATCATATATAGTTTATGATTTATTGTGCATTAATGTGTCGTATAGTGTATAATTTTGATGTGTATAACTTAAGATGTAATATTCAATTTAATAATAAACTAAATTGAATAATTATGAAAATTAGACATAGATTCGTTGGGCTTATTTTTTATTTGGTCAACTAAAAATTAATTTAATTCCCAAGCGACGTTTAATCGTATTGATCGAGAAGTTAAAAACCATGAAGCAAAAAAAAAAAATAATAATAATAATAAAAAAGAAGTTAAAAACCATAGACAAATAATAGGGATGATCAATCATATCACTTTAATCGTTTAACCGATTCATACAGTACGTATTCAATAAGATGGAGATAAGTATGAATACAATTTTTTTTTTCTTTATTAGCTTATCGTACATGAGAAAACAAAATTTTATATTAACTTATTAAGTAAACGTACGAGTAAAAGCTATTTTATATCTATTATCCAATAAAATAATTAATAAATATAAAATTATATGAGTAAACTAGGGTGCTCTTAAGTTCATCATGTCTATTTATGAACTCAACTCTAAAATTTATCAGATTGACTTCAAATGACGAATCCGAACCATTGAAACTCTTCTACCTTATGAGTGATGTATCTAGTTGCAAAAAATTTTAACTTTCGAATTAATTTTGTATTAAGTCAAGCGGTCAAAAATAGAAGGTTTATAATTTAATTTTAATGCATTAATTTTTTGAACAATTTTTGACCACTTGACCATATACATAATTAATTCAAAATTTAAAAAATTTTGCCTGTAGACACATCACTGTAAGGTATAAGAGTTTCAATGGTTTAGATTCGTCATTTAAAATCAATCTGATAGATTTTAAAGTTAAGTTCACAAAGAGGTATGGTGAACTTAAGAGCACCCTAGTTTTACTCAAATTATATATAGTAACTTTTTTTAGTTATGCACATAACAATCTAATTTTATTATTGCACTTAGATGATTTACATTACATTTCATATAATATTTTTGTTAAGTAAATGATAAAATTAAATTATTCAACATTTTATGTAGTTTTGTAATCAGTAATTTCTGACAAAATTAATTTATATAATATTCTATCATTTTATTTAATTAATAATTTATATCTTTTGGAATAATAGGATAAAATATTATAAATGAGATAAAAAATTTATATTTTCTGATATTAGGTACATAATATATGAAATATAAACATTTATTTTTTATATGTTTTGATTAAATTATATGTGCTATCAATCTACACTACTACAAAAATACAGTTTGTACACGGACTTTAACTGAAGGAGCTACACGGATTTTGAAACATGTGTATTGATGGGGTGTAGGAATGTCAACCATTGACACACGGATAATTATCCTGTACGATTACACTAATCCTACACGGATTATTAATAAAGAGCCGTTTGAAAAACCAAGAGAGCTATACGGATTTTAACTAAATATCCGTGTAGGAAGAGTACTCCTACACGGATATTTAGTTAAAATTCGTGTAGCTCTCCTAAACAGAATATTAGATAAATAAACCGGGTTCAGCAACCTTCCTACACGGATTTTTATTTAAAAATCCGTATAGGAAGGTTGCTGAACCCAGTTTTTTTTTTTTTTAAGCTAGTCTCCACTTTTGTCAATTAATAAATATTTTTTTTATGTGATACATGTAATATTAATTCATCCAACTTTAATTTGGAACTATATGATTATCAAACAAAATAGTATCATAACTAAATATAGCATATTCATGGGTAATATGGTTACTTCAAAGAATCATTTGTCAATGCAGGCCCGATCAGTGATATATAATGAGATTGAACGCAAGATGGATTCAAGGATGAATGAGATGATTAAAGGAGATATGAAAGAAAATAATGACCTGCTTTGCTGGTGTCTTACAGAATCAAATCCATCAAGGGAAACAGATCCTTGATGTCCTCTTGGACACGCTCTTTGGTGGTTTTGATACCACGAGTACCGATTGCACTCTCTCTCACCATCTTCTTTCTTGGTCATTGCCCCAAAGCATTTCAAGAATTAAGGGTAATAAAGACATTTATTTCCCTGTCTCGTTAATTACTTGTACTACTTATGTTTCATTCTTCCTTCAAACCATTACTCGGTATTAAACTTTTTTTTTTCTTTTTTTTTTTTGGGAATACAGAGGAGTCTCAAATTTCTCCTTTTTCTGGTAACTAAAATTGTAATCAGTAGTACTACAATTTGAAGTCCAAAGTGATATGTTGGTCAACGGGCATGCAAAACCCTGCTGTATAAATTAAAAGCAAGGGTTTTTTTTCATGATATTTGATAATCTAGGAAATTTGGAGCGCCGTCTTGTTATTATTTCGTCAAGAAATAACTTATAAATAATTTAGAAAAAAAGTGGGAGAAACAATTATCTAGATTGAATTATTTCTCTGTCGTTTCTTTTACAACTCAACGATTGCAAGAACTTCCACGGTGTTTTCGAAAACCTTGTTCTTTGTATTCCTTCGCAAAGGTTGTTGCGAACTTGCCGATCACGCATATCCTTCATATCCATTTTCGACGGCACCTTTGCTGGCCCAAACATGACATAATGCCATTTTGGTCTTGATCGGGTGGTCGAATTCGGGGTTGAATTGACCCTCCTAAGCTCTTGCCATTCCGATCCAACTCGGGTTCGAGAAGCACCATCAATTGATCGAGAACGCCACCTTGGTTTTCTCTCGTTCGCATCTCTTTTTGGCTTGCTTAAAATTTCTTGATCACACATTCTTTCAGCACTTAATGGGATGTGAAAGGAGGTGGTGTTGTTAGTTTGGAGGAGCTCTTTCATGGAGATTTGGAGGGAAGGATTAAAAAGGCTCTTAGAAGTTAGAAAAGAAAGCACCTTTGATGCCTTTCTTGTGTTAAGTTATGAGAGTTGGTAAAGGTTTTAAAGACAAGTGGAAGCTTCTTTAACTGTCTTTTGCTTTTGGTTTTTTGTGACACACTTAAAGAATAAATTAGATTAAACCCCTACGTATTAATTTGTGCATGTTGTTTATTTGAATTTTACTAATAATAGAGAAATTCATAGATAAACACCATGTTTTTAAGTAATTAAGTTGATTTTAATTCCTTTATGATATGATTATAAGTCGAGTCGAATCGATTTAGGATTGAAAATTAATATAGTTGTTATGTTTAAACTAATTCGAACTCGAGCTCTACGGTTCAATTATTATTTTTTTCTTTTATTGTTTGTATTATTTGAAAAGTTAAGATGCAATTTAATTATTTTTGTTGTTGTTTCTAAACTATAATTATTTACTTCTGAATATTTTATTAACTTTATGATAGAATTTGAACTCTATGAGTTTTTCTTGCTGCCTTACTTAAAGACATAGTTTATTCACCTTAAATTTATATACTTTAATAATTTTTAGAGACAAAAAAATTAATGGTTAATCGCCAACTTTGTACAGACAGAGAAAAAATAGATTGGGAAAAACAATTTAACATATTTTGCATAAATTCCATTAATAAAAATATAAAATGCATATTACAAAATAAGCCATGATCGATCTATCATGATTTATATTTCAAATTAGCAGAATTTCACGTATATTCTTCAAATTTTATGAGTTATATATTTACCTTCCCAAAAATGAATATACCATATTTACCCCTGCAAAACTACATTCTAATTAAAGTACATGGCACTTTTTTTAATAGCCTTTATTCAATTATTTAACTTGAGATCTATAATCATGCACCCCCTCCCAATTTCTTGGCCATAATTAATTTTAAATAGCATTTTCGGTGGCTTTAATTGCTGTTCTTTCATAATGTTCTTCTAGAAATTCTTATTTAATTATTTTGAATAAAAGTAGAAGCATAGTTCTAGAGAGTCTTTTTGATTGGTCAAAATTGGTGTGGATGGATGGAATTTAGAGCGTCACATATCTGGACAAATTGTTTGGTCTAGGAAGGTAGGCTACAACAAAACGATTTGATTTGGGAAAGGAAACACTTTCATCAACACATTGACTATTAACTATTGATAATATGAGCTTTAGGCTTAAAGAGCAGGTTGGGTCCGCTTTAAGATCCGTGCATGTCGCTTTAATAACTGTGCGTATTTACTTTAATATCCGTGCAAATATATCTTAAAGCGGATCGGATGGTTATGGAGCCCATTGGACCCAAACTGCTCTCTTAGGCTTAACATTAAGTTTATGAATTTAATTTAAAAAAATAAACTAGTTTTAACAGACGAATTATGAATTTAATTTTACACTAAATAATATTAATATTATATTAATTAATATTAAGATGCTTAAATACTTTTTTTAAAGCTTCACAGAGGCTGCAATGCGATGAGCGGGGCTCGAACTTTCAACCTTAGAGTATCCAACCGTTCTAGGGTTTTTTTTCTAGCTAATTGTGCTACTGCTTCATTCTCAATGCTTAAATATATTAAAAACTAATTAATAAAGAAATAATTAAGTCATATAGATCCAATCAGAAGGAACCCGTAACCCTCTCAAGGCGGCTCTGGGTTAATTTGATACCAACCAGACCCGATCCGTTAACATCCCTATATGAAACCAACACACTGATTTTTTACGTACAGTTAAGCTTATGAATTCACTTTAATTTGTGATCCTTCACGTTATATTCAAATATACAGCAACACTATCTTTTTAATTATTATTATTATTATTGTTGTTGTTGTTGTTGCTGCTTAATTAATTTGAGTAAGGATATGGTGCTAATTATATACAATCGGATCCGACGGTTATGGAACCCATCGCACTCAGTTTGAGTCCGATGGGCATCAGACCCAAACTGCTCTCCGATCAATGAGGATCTTGGAACTCATGTCACCGACTCACCACACGGTGTGACTACTTGGAATATGAACTCAGAGAATCCAAGTACATCTAACATAGATAAGTAGATAACCACATTTGAGCTGGCTAGTTTTGCCCATGTAAGTTGGGCTGGAATGGACCATTATCTTTGCAAACTTTTCCTTCATCTTAAATCCTTTTCCACTAATAATGGGCTCCAGAGTCCATACCCGCGTTCATTAGCTGCAAGTTGCAACCAAATGAAATGATTGCTGATTAATTAGTTAATAAAAAAAAAAAAGGTTACATATTTCGACGGCCACAGTCAATTTTTCTTTTTTTTTTGGTGAGAAATTCATAAAAAAATCATTTAGTGAGGCTATGGTATTATACATAACGCATATTGATCTGTGCTATGGATTCAAAATTTCAATTTGAAGGTTCAACAGTTGTCCGAACTGTTCAATATGGTATCCATACTAATATGTACTTGTAAACTAAATTTTATATTTTTTTTAATTTTTTTACTATTTTTTTAGATGAGTGGAAAATCATTGATCTGAGAATTCTAGAGCATTCAAAAACAATAATTTTCTATTAATTTGAAAAAATAAAAAAATTATAAACAAATATAAAATTCATTTTACATGTACATATTTCTTACGGAAACCATATTGAACGGTTCGAATTGACCATTAGAATTTTTAAAACAAAATATTGATCCGTTGTACGGACCAATCCGTGCTATAAATAGCACCATATGCTCACTCAAAATCATTCATGAGGGTGACCAAATGAAATGATTGCTGATTATTTAGTTAAAAAAATTTACATATTTTGGCGGCCACAGTCAATTTTTTTTTTTTTTTTTTGTGAGATATTCATAAAAAAAGATCATTCATCAGAGCAACCTCTTACATAAAAAAAAAATATTTTTTATTACTAGTTTCCAAATTCAGTCAAATCTGAACCGTTCATTATAGATTACATATGAGACTTTACTCTAATAATCGAACAACATAAACAGATCATGGATATGTTTCAGTCAAATCCGATCTAAATATCCTGATTTAAATTGACGGTCCAGATTTATATAATTAATAATGGAGAATGGAGAATGAATTCGCATCCTCAGAGATATCTCAAACTTTGCGTGACATTTTGGAATATCTCAATCGTTCAAATACGTTCTGGACGAATCTCAAAGCTCCAATAATACTGCCCCTACGTTCCCCCGAATAGGCACCGGACACGTCGGTCACACAAAAATTGAGATATCTCAAGAGGATACTCACCCATGGAGGTAGGAGTAGGTCCAATGGGCATCGTATCTACTTTTAGGTCCAATTAGCTCTAACACCGTACAATTAGCATTAAGATCTGTACGCACATAAACTGAAACAGATCTATACGGATTTTAATGTCATCCGCACGAATCTTGATGCAATCGAATGATCATTGCGCCCATCGAACTCTGAATTCGGCCCAATTAGTCATTGATTGAACCATACCAGCCCATGAACAGAACTGTCAGTCCACAGGGACCACAACTACCAACTACAAATTAATTTAAAATCTTCTCTTATTCATTTTTTTTTCTTCTACAAGATGGTTGTTCGGTGACTCCTGTCAGAAGCGGAACTAGTTAAAAAAAAGGCATATGATTTGTGCGCTGAACGAAGTCAAAACAATATTCACCTGGTACTAGCTACTAGTTAAAAAGACATGATTTGTGCTCTGAATACCTGAATCTATATTTTGTTTTTATAAAGATGACTGAATAAAATTTATTGATACATACAAATTTAATGGACAAATTACAAAATTTTAATTTATAAAGGGGCTAGTTTCTTTTTCCTCCACTAAGATCCGTCATGCTCAACTGCAACAATCATTCACTATTTCACGGATGTGTTTTTTGTGATCTAGGGATAAGTTTGGTTGCAAAATAAGAAGAGGAGGATTCAAATGCCTCCATTTTTTGTGCCTCCATCATGCCTCCATTTTTAAAAACTTTAATAACTCAAAATCTAAAACTTAAAAGTCAAAATAAAACCGTTGGATATGATCTACATCATTTTATCTATGCACGTGTAAAAAATTATGACATTCTAACTTTATTTTGATCGTCATCAAAAACTTGTAAAAAATATACTAATGTGGATAATTTAAATGCGTTGATTTTTCAACTTATTGATTCACATATAAAAAAATTGAAATGTGATAGTTTTTTATGAGCATATAGAAAAAATAATATATATTACATCCAACGGTTTTATTTTTACTTTTAAGTTTTAGATTTTAAGCTATTAGAGTTTTTAAAAATGGAGGCACAATAGAGACACAAAAAATGGAGGCATTTGAACCCTCCTCAAATAAGAATAGCTATTTTTTGTTATATTAGAATAGCTAAATCTCAAAATCCTTAATAATAGTCTATTCTGATAAGATAAAAAGTTTGGATTCAGTATTCTAGCTATTCTAATCCAACCAAATACCGAATAGACTATTCTGAATAGCTTAATTGTAAAAATAACATATTCTTAATTCAATCAAACATAACCTTGTGTTTCTTTTTTTGTGTGGCAGTATTTGATCTCAAGTGTTAAAGGATACCAGCTACCTAGTATTTGAATTATCTTAAGCCAAAATAATAACCTCCAATAGAATTCTAGAGCCCCTCCCCCCCCCCCCCCCCCCCCCCCCCCCCTCTCTCCATCAATCGTGAAAATACGTCGTTTTCTTATATTCACAATTTGTCATTTTATTCAACACGTTTTTTTTTTCTTATATCTCACCGTGCCCGATTGATTTTGCCTATTTCGTTTTCATGGAGAGATACATATGACGAATGATCAACATATTAAGCATACTAGTCCCTGCAGAATAAGCAAAATACAAAAACTGAAAAAGATGCAATAAAGACCCCTAAAACTCTGAAATATCCAAGGGCACCAACTGAATCCAAATGCTGGTATTGGCTTAACATACTTATATGTGTTTTTGTTGGAACATGATATTTGTACCACAGGTGGTATTACCTATTTTGGTTTTCATTATAATGAAAATCGGTAGCATAGTCACTTCTTTTAAAAAAATAAATCAGCATTTGAATATTTACCAATCAATATTTTTAAATTAACTATTATTCCACCCAAATTCATTTATTTTATTAATGTCTAATTTCTTCAATTAATAATACCGATAAATATTAATAATAAAACAAATGACAGATTTGTTGTTAAATTTGTTAGTATTTACATTTTAGGTGCGGTACAGAATTAGGATAAATAGATTTGGAAAGTGCTCAGCAATAGATCAAGGTCGAAGAAGATATTGGGAAAAGGGAAATAAATATGCTGTTATTTCTGGGGAATAATACAAACCTATTATTCTGATCTTAGTCGTTGGTTTTTATTGAGATTCGTGCATGAAAAATTTATTTCATTAAAATTCGCATATAAAAAAATTTGGACGTCTGAGATCGGAAAAACAGGATTTATTTCCAAAGCCAAGGGACTAACCACCCACTATAAATTGTAATTTTGTAATATTATCTAAATTCTTTTTAACTTTTGCAAATAATATTACTAGTTGCTCCTCTCATAGAATGCATTACATGATACTCATTCATCTAGTTCTTCAATTTCAAATTTTGTTTCTGAAAAAGACTTTTGTCTGGAATAAATTAAGATCAATTGAATCTGAATATGGCGCCACACCACCATTAAATCAAAGAACAGTGATCGATAAAGACTTTGATTAGCCCCATTTCCCACATATTTCTAACCTTGTTGCTCGTGTGCCCCCCCCCCCCCCCCCCCCCCCCCCCCCCCCCCCATGTAAGCCAGCGAATTTAGGTGTAGGGACTGTTCAGCGGACAAAGAGAATAGGAATGAGTTTTATTGTGTTCATGGAAAAAAGAAAATTCCGCGCACAGTATTTGCCCGGGCCGTAATTAACAATGTTGGATTTTATCATCTACAAGAGGGGTATGACAAGGGTATATATAACTATTATTTTTTTGTTATTAATATTAGTATCTATTTTTAATTGATTAAACTCAAAATAAAAATATTAATAAAATAAGTGAATTTAGACGGTAGATAACTAATTTGATATTTTGATAAAGAAATATTTAAATTTAGTAATTATTGGTAGATATATGCATAACTTTATCTTCTTCTTTTTTTTACAATTTTTAAACTCTAATTCAGTTCTTGAAACTTGAACATGGATCTACCGTTACCATCAAACCGTACTACTGTAGACTCGGTGGAATTGAAACATTTTTCATTTAGATGAAGAATTAAGAGTACAACTAGGGTGTTCTTAAGTTCACCAAGTCTCTTTGTGAACTTAATTCTAAAACCTATCGGATTGATTTCAAATGACGGATCCAAACTGTTAAAGCTCTTCTACCTTATAAGTGATACATTTACATGCAAAAAATTTAAACTTTCAAATTATTTTAGTATTAAGTCAAGCGGTCAAAAGTAGAAGGTTTATAAATTAATTTTAATGCATTTATTTTTTGAACAACTTTTTACCACTTGACTCTATATATAATTAATTCAATTTATTAAAAAATTTGCATGTAGACTCATCACTCGTAATTAAGGTATAAGGGTTTCAACAGTTTGGATTCGTTATTTGAAAATTAGTAGGCTTGGTGGATAACTCCATTTGTGGATGCAAATGGAGAGGGTTTCTAGCCGTCCAAGCTAACTCAATTATTCAAATGTTCCTCAGAGATTTCCATCCAATAGATTTAAATTTGCTGTCCCTTTCTATCTATCCAATGGATATTCATATTCCACACATTTTAAACATGGCTAGTCATTTTACACTTGATTCTTCTAACCAGCTTTAAATTTCAGCTATAAATATATATCCACCAGAGAACCAATTAATTAAGTGCCTTGTAAAATTAATCAGTTGCCTTGAAAGCCTAATTTATTCTCTTCTCTTTTTTCTCTTTCAATTTCACTCTGTACCTTCCAGTTCATATATTCACAATTACTAGCTAATTGCAATATGTTTACATCGGGAGGTCATGAATGGGATCATATCGACAACTATCAAAATGACGGTAATGAGTCGAGTGTTAATCGTTTATGGTTACTTGCTGTCTTCGTTTTCAACTGGAGCAGCTCTAAGTGGTCTTTTCCCGACTCCAAATTACTTCTTTCCAGTTTGAGTACACAGTGAGCTTCAGTAGTATGATGAATAACTTAATCAAGACATCTACCATTGAAGCCTCTGGTTATAGCTACAAGATACTGGTAAAAATGACACCCTGTTGTTGTTAATGTTTGGATTGTGATTGAGAAATTAATTAGACAACTAGATTATCTAGACTCTGATTGTTAAATATTAATATTCTGCTATTGGCAGCTATGTTTGTAATGAGATGCTATTTAATTATGTATATGGTCTAGTTTAATTAAGTTATTTCAAGATTTCAAGAAGGATAGTTCATTTATTTAATTACAGAATTAGATCTGTTTGGCCAAAAAATAATTTTCTTCCCTTTTTATGTGTAAACAATACTTGACAGAAACTGAACATCAATATGGATCGCTGCCTTGTCAGGTCACCTGAAGCATTCAATTTTTACCAAACTGTTTTATCACAATTGAATAACACTGATGCTAAATCTCAATAACAGAAGCCATAACATCTCATAAAATGTAATGAAAAAGTACATCTCAAAAGATTCAAAACCTTAAGTTTAGATCCGGCTAAAGGAGCCATCAGAGGATAGGAGGGCTTGATTGAAAATGGTTAAAGAGGTGAAGGGGTTGTTTGAATTAAAAGTAAAAAGTTCAGGGATTAAAAACAAATTGTCCAGACTGTATTGTGATGCAATAACTTTCTATATAAGCAACCTTAAAAAAAAAAAATTCTATATAAGCCCCTTTCCTTTCCCCATTTGCACCTAAAAATAAGAAAGTTTTTCTGTTAGATTGTGTAATGTATTTTTGCTTCGATACACTCATATTCGTATTGCATATCTTCTGTAAATCCTAAAAACATTTTATAAACCCTAAACATTATATATACAGACTATGGCGTAAGTGCTATATAATTTTGTATTTCAAACCAGATTGCGGCACAACACCCCCCCCCCCCCCCCAACCACCACCACCACCACCGTCGCCGCCGCCACCATAGAGAAAAATCGCAAATAAAAAACATATATCTTACTAGATACGCAAGCGCACACACGTCATGAAGAAAAGCCCCAATTCATGTTCTAGTTCTGTTGGCATCGGCCATTGTTTTATTGGTAAGTCTATATTCATATTGAAAGCCATTAATCAATTTTCAATTTTCTTTCTTTTAGTACTAATTTTAGATCTTATTTATATGTCCATAATACTCCCCTTTTATTATAATTATGTTTTTCCATTAGATGGATGTGTAATTAATTTTTAATAATTAAATCTTCTTGGTAATTTGTTGTCAATTCTATTTAGAATACGACTTCAGTAGTTTTTCAAAAGTTAAAACAGTGTTCTCTCTCTTGCCCTTTGCTGTATTAGTTTCTCCTTACAAAAAAAGAAATGGGTGTATTTTGCATCATTTCTTTTTGAAAAGAACATCTAAAGGCGAGAATAATGTTCTACTGGCATGCATTCTGTGTTACAATCTTTAATTTGTCATATAATCTTATTTTTGCTATCTAGACATACTTAATTAGAATTGCATCCCATAACAACATTGCTTTATTGCCATGGCTTGTTTCCTTTGGTCTTCTCCAAAGTTGGATAAGTTATGTTCCAGAGAAGATCCGATCCAATAAGGGGATCACTGACAATCGGACAATTCTACATATACAACCCTGTGATTTAGGAATATACAACTGTAAATTGATTTGATTAAATTCGAAATGAAATTAATAACTCAAACAACTATATTGTAATTAGGAAGGTACAACCGCATCCGCACCATGGCCTCATGAATCACATCTGCCTCATACATGGGGATTTTACCATATAATCTCCTAAATTGAAATGAAATTTGTAGATGAGGAAACATTAGAAGATTAAATAGCAGACTAATTAATCTTTTTCTTATTGTTTTCATGGGGCAGTCAGTCCTTTGTACTCAACCTATCTACTAGGATCATGGCACCAGGATGAGTTATGGGCATCGGCACCTCTCAACCTTGTCGACACCGAGTTATGTGACTCGAGGACCATGTGTCGATTCTTCAATATATTTCTGTGCACTCACAACCGCATGTGGCCTGTGGGCAGTGACCAAGATTCTCTGAGTCCCACCATGGCCTCCCTGTAGGTCCCTTTGTGGATAATTGACTTTATACCATCACTAAAAGAGGAGTTAAAGAATTGGAGTTAAAATATATGCAGTGAAGTGGCCTCTTTGCTATTGTAATCAAACTGTGGCTTGCTTAGGTTTACTGATACTTTCTGTTGTTAGATACTGTTGAACTAGTATTTTGGTGCTATTTTGTGTAATAGGTTAGTGGTTATGTGTAGTTCTTTTATGATTTTGTAGCAGAGTATTGATATCAGCTGCTTGGTACATTCCTCATGTAGAACTCATTTGGTTTTAATGAAAACCGGTCAGGTCCTCACTATATCCAAAAAAAAAAAAAACATACTGCTTTGCTGTCTGGGGATCTCACTTCCTCATTTTAACTTTCCAATTTGTTTGTCAATAATGCAAATTTGCAATAGTAACCAGGGAAGGTTGGATTTGGCATTTCATCAAATAGTTTGTGGGCAAAGTAGGAGAAAATGGATACCAGCTGAGTCTAGACATGGAGAAAGCTAAATATGAACTGCCACCGGTACATTCCCGAGCAAGGATGGATGGGTGGAGAATTGAGGAGAAATTGATTAAATTCAAATTATAATTGAGTCGATTTCTACAAAAAAAAAATTGTCAATAGAGATGCGTACTTCAGAGGGCATTGCAGCATTTTTCCTATATTTGCATCTGCGCCTTTCCAATGCATAGAAGAAGCATGCAAAATCTAAGAATATTTTCCATTTTTTCTCAAGAATGCTTCACTTAAAACTATTCAGCAGCAATTTTTTTTTTCCTTAGTGGGATATTATGGGTCAGTTTCCGGTTGAGGAGCCTCATTTTATTAAAAAATATATATAAGCCGGGCCACAGTAGGTATGATGAAGGTCCACGGGTAACTGGATTGAAACAAAAAGAAAAATATTTAACAGGAACAAATGCATATTAGCTGTTAAGTGTGCTACATCTGGGTGTATTTTGCATAAATTGGCTGTTATATGGGCCTTAAGTTGTTCAGGTCTGGTAAAAAATTGGCTGTCTCAAATACTCAAGTCAATTGTACTGTAAACAATACAAAGTGGCTTTATGTTTACAATTAAGCCAACATTACTGACAAACAACAAATTCAAATCTGCATTGAAAAATAAGATTCATCCCAAATAGGACAAACAACTAAATTGATTTGGAGTCATTTTAGCATGTCAGTATTAAGTGCTCACTTGAATGGAAAAAGTAATGAAAAAAAAAACAGGGAAGGAAGAAAATAAAAACCTAAATAACAAGCAAATCAAACTGAGATACTCTTAAACCATTCCTTAGCTGAAGTTTTCCCAGAAACAACATCAGTGTATGCTCGGTGCAACCCCGGAATGGTGTGTTCGTATGGAAGAACCATCTTCTCAAGAAACTGCTTCTCATTTAGTTTTGCAATGGAAAGTAAACCTCTTGTTGGCACTGCCAATCCTTTTGACTCCAGAACCTTCAGCACAAGGCTGCGGGGGATCAGCCGCTTCTCCAAGCTCAACGTGAGCAGAACTGGATTTCTGACCACATGCAACATATCGCAACCCGGATCCTTTATTAGAAACTGTATTTTAGAACACATCTTCTCCTCTTTTATTTTCAATACCATAGGGCATGTATTGACAAGAGTTGTTACCTCCTCTTGTGAGAGCCCAAGGCTTTTCAAGTTATTTAGCCTTGCATCTATGATATGCTGGTTTAGACAGCTTACAACAACTAATGCATACACAAATATTGGTGATGAACGAGCAATGCCTAACTCCTCAGCTCTCTTAGCTTTCATCTTCAAAGCTTCAGTGCTCGAGTTGATAAGTCTAGGTTGACACTTAACCACCTGGGCAATTTGACAAAGAGATAACCCACATTGCTCTTCAAGGAAGGACAAATTGGGCACAATGACCTTTTCCAAGCTGCTACGGAGGAGAGCTGCCCGCTTTTTGAGGACTAGAGAAAGATTTTCTACCGAGCCAAGAACCTGCATCCAGAAGTCAACTTTTGGAACAAAATTGAACTGAAACACCCCAGGGCTGCGGGACAGGATACATGCGATGTCTTCAATGGAGATGCCGACCTCCTGTAGCTTCGCCACATTTGGTCTCCAGTTGTTCTCCACACTAGAGCAAAGGATGCGAGGGTCGCGTGAAATAGAAGTTCTGATATCAGATTCGCTGATGCCCGTTTGTCTCAGGAACCGGAGCACACTATCAGGCTTATCGGATGATTTGAGGTGCTGGATCTTCTTGGAAGCCCGGATGGCCTTGTCTGAAGGGAGCCCGCACGAATTGATGAGGTATTCAATGGAAAAGTGAGGGTTAGGGAGTGTCGCTGGAGTGGTAGTGGTGGAGAGGAGGCGATGGATGGAGGAGGGGAATGGAGGAGGGAAATGGCGGATTCTCCTCAGAAACAGTCTCAGACTCATACTCTCACTCTCACTCTGCTGATTACTTGGTGATGAATTGATGGGTTTTGACCGAAGTTGACCTCCGTCGGCCAGGGAGCTGAGTAAAACCCTAACTAATTAGAAATTAGAGATGAGGCTACTGCCCGATTTACTCAAAAAAAAGAAATTAGAGATGAGATCCTGACTCGTTGTAGCGTAGAGAGGAAGTTGCTCCGAGGAAAGAAGGGAGGAAGGCCAGGTTGAGCGTTGCAGATGGAGGAGGCGAAGACAGTGCTCCGAGGGAAGAAGGAAGGCCAGGTTGAGCTGTGTGCGTATCCTCTGAGATATCTCAATTTTTGCGTGACCGACGTGTCCGGTGCCTATTCGGGGCAGCGCAGGGGGGCCAGTATTATTGGCGCTTTGAGATTCGTGAAGAACATATTTGAACGATTGAACGTTCCAAAAAGTCACGCAAAGTTTGAGATATCTCAGAGGATGCGAATTCGGTTGAGCTTGGGCTTGTGTGCCAAGGAGAAAAAAAAAACCTCCTTTAATTCACAGACCTCTTTAATATGTGCGGATTTTGATCGGACGGTCCAGATTATAACTCAAAGTTTGAGTTATCTTCGACAATCCAAATTCTTATATGTTAGCGGTAAGAGTAAAGTAAAACATCCAATTTTAAATAATAAAGAAAATTTTCATGATACTCTTAAGTAATCTCAAAATTATGCATTTTCACTTCTAAAATTTATAATATCATATTTATCTTTTTAAATTTCAAAAATTCTCAAATTTCCACAATTTATTGTCTTTTCTATTAAAACTCGTTTAAATTTATAAAGTTCTCATTTTATCTTTCATAAAAATATAAAAATTGTATCATATACAGGAAAATTATATCATTACAAATCGGCCAATTAAAAGCCAATTAAAAGACAATTTTTCTTGCATATGCCATATAATATTATTTTTTTAATAAAGTGTATAATGATTACATGTTTTAAATGAGTTTTAATAGAAAGGATAATAACTTTAATAAATTTGTGATATTTTGATATTCAGAAGAAGAAGAGTAAATATGATATTATAAATTTAGAAGAAAAGAATACGTAATTTCAAAAAAAAATTGTAAGTTAGAAAAAAAATTCTCAAAAAAAAAAAAAAAGGTGAGAGTTCACTCGTACAATTGAGATATTTATTTCAGAGGGCATTGCAGCATAGAAGAAGCAAGAATTTTGTATCTCTATTTGCAAATTAGTTCCGAAAGCCCAATTCACCAAACCAAAGAGGCAAGAATTTTGTATCACTACATGCAATGCATAGAAGAAGAAACTTGTCAAGTCTAATACATCACCGGAAGGCGCAGACTCAAATCGGTCTTATGCCCGCTCAAAACCATCTAATTCGCTTCATGCTACGTGCATGCTTGATCCGAACGACCATTGGAACAACATGCGAATCAGACGGATCCAAACATGCATCGGACCGACTTGAGTCCAGTACCCATCGGATCCGCCCCGCTGCATCACCTCCCATTTGGTTTTTACAATTCCATTTTCATGTCTTCCTTGTGCTCAAAGTCTAAGAAGGATGGTGACCATAGGACCAATTTGTCCCTGTCATTCAAGTACCACACTTTTTTTTTATTATTTGAAACCCGTAGGTGACCCTATTAGTCAAGTACTACACTATTAGCCCTAATTTGTCCCAGTACTAAATTCAAGATTGTTGAGCCAAATATCACTGATTATATTAACCAATCCAAGACATGGTTACAGTGATTTTCAGACTAAATTCAACAAAAAGAACACGTCAACTTTTTGCAAGAACTGACACACCGTCACCTGTCTTTGTTTACCTATCAAAAGTAAAAAAATACAAGCAGTTCATCAGCTTGCTTTAGGAACCCTACTGATTAGCACAATATAAGATGCCCCCTTTTAAGTCAAAACTCAGGTTGTAGCCAGAAATACAAAGGATAAAAATTTATATGACCAAAACTATTGCAAAAATAATAAGAAAAGAAAAATAGAAACAGCAGGACTAATCACATTAGAGACTACTCATGCAATCCCCATCAGCAAAGAGAAAGAGATAGAGAGAGAGCAATGAACATAGTAGAACACCTGTTTTAACTTGCAATTTCTAAATTACAGCATATAATAACAGTAGTACTAGTACAGCTACAAGTAAATCCTGGGTTAAACATCAAAATATATATATAAAAGAATTGCTTAGTCCAGGATTTCCTCCCTTGGGATCATTTGAACAAGTCGATCATCATATTTAAAGAACCATTGGCACCTTAGATCAGTTGGAATTTCTTTTAAACTGAGCTTTTACAAGGATTCTACAGAAGATTGGGTACGAGTAACAGTCCTTGTTTCACAGCAGTGAACCGAGGCCTGTAAACAATACAAAGTTGCCTTATGTTCACAATTATGCCAAATGTGGCACGAAACAGCCAAAACTAGCCCCCTGTAAACCCAAATTCCCAATTTGCCCTTTCAAAAATTCAATTCTACAAACTCCCAATGGAACTGGCATCAGAAGTATTCAGCCAATGCCAAATTGTTGCCGACTTTTGACAACATTCAAATATATGGGAATCAGATTTGTCATTGTTACAGAAGAAACAACCGCCATTGCCTTGTGGGCCCAATGTGCTCAGATTGTTTCACCAAGAATTTGTTCTTCAAGTTAGACATAAAATTTCTGATTTTTGGTGGCACCTTTCTTCTTTCTAGTCATTTGTTAACTATATACTATAATCAATAATTACATCTTTATGAAGTGATGGTACTAGAAGACTTACTAAATCCAGCACTAGTATTAATTCAAGCGCGCTTCACTTAAAAACTTTTCATCAGCAATTTGCTTTTTCATTAGTGGATGCTTCATTTTATTAAAAATTAATATAAGTCAGGCCAGGTTCACCCCTACAGTAGGTATGCTTAAGGTCCATGTTTAACGGTTCAAACAAAACAAAATGTTTTACTGGATAAAATGCATATTAGATGTTATCTATGTAACATCTGGATGTATTTTGGGAAAATTTACCAACTTCATTTTCATTTTTTTTTTTCATTTTTTGTTTAATTTTTTTTTTCAATTTTTTTTTTTCAATTTTTTTTTTCATTTTTTTCATTTGCTTGAGGTGACCAAGAATAACATATTAGAGGTTCATTTTTTCAGGAAATTGCACTTGATTGGCACCATGGTGCTTGGTTCAGTACAGGTAAACAGACAAAAAAAAAATTTTGGAAAGAATACCCCTTTAAAGCCACACCTAATTGTACCAGGCTACCAGCCAAAACATGGTTACTGAAAAGCATCAATATATATTTAATAGAAACAATTATGATGAAACATACATCTCCATCTTTGTGATAACACCACAAGTTCTAGCAGTAAAAACAATTATGTAATCATCATTTTAACAATAGCAGGTTCTTAATAAGTCGGATTGAATCGGGTTCAGATGGGTAGGTGGCCTACATTTTTCTGAAAGATAAATATGGGTCCAGTACATTGCAAGGAAGGCATGCTCAACATGAAGAAATGTTGTGGTCATGTATACAATTTAGAAGTATTATCTCCCTAACATATTCCACATGGGTCATTAGGAAGCTTAAGGCATACCATTTAGTTACTGACACAACAAGACAGTGTAATAAGGAATTAGGGGCTCATTGAAATCCGGTCAAAAATTAGCTGTGTAAAATACTCAATCAATTGTACTGCAAACAATACGCAGTGGCTTTATGGTCACAATAGAACAAACATTGCTGACAAACAACAAAGCCAAAATTTGTTTTTGAAATAGATTCATTCCAACAAGGACATCCAAGAGTTAAAGCAACTGAAGTAACTTGTAGTAATCCATATACCACAAATAAGTGCTCACTTGACTAGAAAATAACAAAATAAGAGAGTAAAAGATAAGGAATAAAATATAAACCTAAATAACAAGCAAATCAATTTGAGATATTCTTAAACCATTTCTTGGCTGAAGTTTTACCAGAAACAGCGTCAGTGTAGGCTCGGTGCAGCCCCGGAATGGCGTGTTCATATGAAAGAATAATCTTCTCGAGAAACAGTTTCTCACTTAGTATTGCTAAAGAAGGAAAACCTCTTTTTGGTACTGGCAATCCTTTTGACTCCACAAGCTTCAGGACAAGGTTGCGGGGGATCAGCCGCTTCTCCAAGCCCAAGGTGAGCAGAACTGGATTTCTGACCAATTGCAACTTATTACAATCCGCATCCTTTATCAGAAACTGTATTTTAGAACACATATTCTCCTCTTTTACTTTCAATACCATAGGGTGTGCACTGACAATAGTGGTTACCTCCTCTTGTGAGAGCCCAAGGCTTTTGAAGTTATTTAGCCTTGCATCTATGATTTGCTGGTTAAGACTGCTTACAACAACTAATGCATACACAAACATTGGTGAGGAATGCACAATGCCTATCTGCTCAGCTCTCTTAGCTTTTATCTTCAAATCTTCAGTATTCGAGATAATAAATCTAGGTCGACACTTAATCAGCTGGACAATTTGACAATGAGTCAACCCACATTGCTCTTCAAGGAAGGACAAATTGGGCACAATGACCTTTTCCAAGCTGCTAGAGAGGAGATATGCACTCCTTTTGAGGACCAGAGACAGATTCTCTACCGAGCCGAGAACCCGCATCAAGAAGTCCACTTTTGTCACAAAACTGAGATGAAACACACTAGGGGTGCGGGAAATGACACAAGAGATGTCATTGATGGAGATGCCGACCTCTTGTAGCTTTGCCACATTTGGTCGCCAGATCTTATCAACACTAGTGCAAAGGATGCGAGGATCTCCCGAAATGGACGTTCTGATATGGAATTCACTCATGCCCATTTGTCTCAGGAACAGGAGCACAGCATCGGGCTTATCGGGGGATTTGAGGTGCTGGATCTTCTTGGAAACCCGGATCGCCTGGTCTGAAGGGAGCCCACATGATTTGATGAGGTATTCAATAGAAAAATGAGGTTTAGGGAGTGGCGCTTGAGTGGTAGTGGTGGAGAAGGAAGAGGCGATGGATGGTGTGGTGAATTGATGGAGGTGGTGGATTCTCCTCAGAAACAGTCTCAGACTCATACTCTCTCTCTCTCTCTCTCTCACACACACTCTGCTGGTGCTGGTACTTGATTTTAGCCTAAATTGGAAAGGAGGAAGTTGCAAATGGAGGCGGCGAAGGCAGTGGCGCAGTGGCAGTGCCCCGATGGAACAAGGCAGGCCAGGTTCTGATTGGGCTTGTGTGCGAACGAAGAAACAGCGAGATTGAAGTTCTATGGATCAAAACTTGTTATTCTTTGGCAGCCCAAAATTAAACTTCATTTTTATTGGGCCGGACATTAATTAGATAATTAAAAGGAATTTACCAAATTAAATCAACAACTGAATTAGAAATTAGAGGAGAAAGGGGAGGTAGCACAGTTGGCTACAAAAAAAAGTTCTAAGACTGTTATATCCAAAAATCGAAAGTTCGATTCTCCCTTACAACTTTACAACTTCTGTGAAGATTTTCAAAAAGAATTAGAAATTAGAGATGAGATACTGGCTCGTTGTAGCGTAGAGAGGAAGATGCTCCGAGGGAAGAAAGAACTTATACAATTAATATTATTTCTACCAAAAATGATTATACATTTAATTTTATTAATAAAATTATAGTAATTAAATAAAATAATTGATTAAATACTAAAACTAAATAGATGAAATATTTCTAATAAATAAACATTTACAAAAAAAAACATTTATAAACAAGGAAACATTTAAAATATGTAATTACAAAAATAAGAAAACAAATCAACATTTAACATAGTAATTAAAAAAATAAGAAAACAACAATTAAAATCAATAATAATATTTAAAATCAGTAATATTATTTAAAATCAGAACAGCAATTAACATTTCAAATAAAAAAGTTGTGCGGAATCTGAATATTGGCTTAGTCCCACTACAGATAACAAATAGAGAACTATTTATATATACATCTCCACTGTATTTATGTTAAACGAAAAGTTGAGGAAGAGAGAGAGTGACAAAGCCATTAAAAATAAAAAGCTAGATTTAGTGGATGCATGAATAGGGGAGACAGCATATTTGGGAACAAAAAACTGAAGTTTTGAGCACCGGTTTTTGATTCTATAACATTTGCACTAAATAAACATTAAATAGGATCTGGACCCCTATGCAATTCAACGGACAGTGGATAGCAAAACAAGTAGAATTCTTAAATATGATATGAAAAAAAAAACTCATTCGGATTGAACAATGCTAACATTAATTATTTAGAAGAATCAAGTAATTAATTAAATCTCCTTGTCAGTCAAAGTTAATGGGTCTAAATTTATTAGAATAATAATTTGTTAACGACTAATTATCATACCAATAAAAAACTCAGTGTGTATGGAACACTTAGTCTTCATTTCCATGACCCCTTTTTTCTCTGGTCAAGGTCTTTGTTTAGCTCCTCTCCATTTCAACAGAATCTTGATTTCATCTCATTAAAATCAAAACATCTGATAAAATAATTCCAAGCTGCATTAGTTTCTATTCTTCCGGTCATTGTATCCCAGGACTCAATTATTCAACAAAGGACAACCAACATTTTAAATAGGCAATGGAGAAGAAACAAAAATTGCTGTACTGACTCTGCTTTCTTCTTATTTTTTTTGTCTTTGCTGATATCCCAAAGTAGTCTCCCTATTGCATAAATATCTATTCCACAGTTACTGGTTCTACGCCTTCCCAGGTGTGAAAGACCCAAAAACACAACAAGATACTAAAATGAAGCACATTTGCTTCCTTTTTTACATAATGCTCCACATTCCAAACCCAGCATCAACACAACCAACACAGACAGCAGCACCATTCAAGGTGGGGTTAATCCTTGACACCAAGTACCCGATCGGTCAGATTGCTCTCACTTCCATAAAAATAGCCATTGCCGACTTTTACACTGTGAATGCAAACTCCACTAAACACCTCGAAGTTGTGCAGCGTAACTCCTCAAGCAATGTCCTTACTGCTGCCTCTTCTGGTATATATATGCCTCATTTTTTTTTTCACATAAGACCTGAGGTTCAGTAAAATTCATATACTAAATAGAAAAGTTGCTCCTTCATGCAGCCTTGGAGCTTATTACAGGGGAATCAGTTCACGCAATTCTTGGACCGGATACTGCTTCTGAAGTTGCATTTGTTGCCGATCTTGGAACAAAGGCAAACATACCCATTATATCATACTCAGTTGTAAGCCAATCAGTTGCCCCCAGTTGCTTCCCCTTCTTTGTCCGAGCTGCCCCAACTGATGCCCTCCAGGTACATGCCATTGCAGCACTGGTACAGGAATATGGGTGGCGCCGTGTTGTGCCGATTTATGAAGATGACGACCATGGAGTAGGACTTCTTCCATTCCTTGTTGATGCTCTGCATATTGTTGAAGCAGTGATTCCGTACCGTTGTGGTATTCGATTTTCAGCGACTGATGACCACATTTCATCGGAGCTCTATCGGCTTCAGACATTAGAAACTCGTGTATTTGTCATCCACACATGCGTGCAACTTGCTGTACGCATTTTTACCGTTGCTAACAGGATTGGCATGATGTCTGATGGCTATGTTTGGATTCTGACCGAGGGGCTAACAAATCTTCTCGGTTGGATTGAAAGCAAATCGGTGCAAGGTGTGCTCGGAGTATCCACTCAAATCCCAGATTCAGAAAGGCTAAATGGTTTTAAGCAAAGATGGACACGTCAATTCTTAATTGAAAACCCAGATGTCGACCCTTCAAGAGTCTCATCAGAGCTAAGCAACTATGCTGTTTGGGCATATGATGCAACATGGGCTCTGGCCCTTGCTGCTGAGAATCTAGGCCCCTCAACAAACTCAACTATTAAAACAAGTAACGGGCATGGAAATCTGTCCGCCATGGAAGTATCCGAGACCGGGAAAAGCCTTCTACAGGCTCTATTTAGCGTACAATTTGATGGCCTCGGTGGAAAATTTCATTTGGTAAATGGAGAACTAAACATGACAGGAGCATGCCGAATTGTCAATGTGGTTGATGGGAAGGCACAAGAAATCGGTGTTTGGACACAGAATGAAGGGTTGAAGCGGAGGCACAGGCCTGTAATATGGCCGGGAGAATCAATGGTTGTACCAAAGGGGTGGGCCCTGACAACCAGTGGTGAAAGACTTAGATTAGCTGTACCAGGATCAGTAGATCCTGGGTTCGAGTCATTCATAAATATGAAGGTGGATAAAACAACAAACCGAACCTTGGCAAAGGGTTTTGTCTTTGACATGTTTGAGGCGGCAGTACAGCAGTTGCCATATGCGCTGTTGTTTGACTACATACCGGTTGAGCATCACAGCTATGATTCACTTGTGGAGTTAGTCACCAATGGGGTAATTTAGTTTCTCTATTCTCTTATTTCATACATAGTTGGTTTCTCTCTTTGTTTTTTCTTTTCTTTTCTATATTTGAGAGTTACTTCCATCTGTATATTCAGTTACATAATTCCACACACGTCTACACATATACACTTGTTGATTTAATAAATTGTTGAGATAAAACTTTACCCATGCTTGGTTTATTGATGAAATCTGTTTTCTTAATGAATCAGTAAGGATAAGGCCATAATACTTGTTTATAGTTACTATGAAAATGGGGCACAAGTATAGAGAATAACCCAATAGGATAACCCTTCATGTGGAACATATGCAATATGAAATTCTCACATTGTAAAATATGAATAAGATAACACCAACTTGTAGAAGTTGCACATGGGAGTCTCCCCTTTTTGTTTCTTTCTTCAACAATACTATTGGAGGAAAAAATTTCAGTGCTTATCCTTGCAAAATGTTAATTAATAGCACCACCTGGAATTCTGGATCCCTGCAGATGAGAAAAAAGATGACCTCGTTATGCATAAAATAGGATAAGTATTACTTCAACAACTCATCTCTCCTTTCTCTTATTTTCGTGAGAATAAAGAAATTTTACATCGTATTTTTTAAGCTTTGAAGAGATATTCTTGATATAAATTAAAATCATAATTAATTTTCAAGGATTCATACAGAAATACGAAAAAGGTAATAGGGAACATAATTATTTGTTGGTAAACTTCTCATGTCTTGTCTTCAGTCTAAAACAATTTAAATACTTTCAAGTTAGGCAAGAGATATAGAATCAATCTAGGTAAGATTCCATTTTAGTTGCCCCAACCCCAAGTACCAAAAGAAAAAATAATAACAAGGTAAGAGTCCATTTTAGTTGCACCCAAGTACCTAAAGAAAAAATAATAACAAGGTAAGACCAGCTGTATCACAGCCAAGATTCCACACCTAAAGTGTCACATTCCAATTTTTACGGTACTAACCCAATACAATATGGAGTAGTTTTGTCAGGTTAAACAGTTTAAAAATGACACCACTCAGTTATAAAAAAGGTGATCATAAATTTGTGGATAGTAGGCATAGTTCCCAGCAAAAGGAGCTGTAACCAAATGTACCATATAGATAAATACTGACATTCAATTTATTCACTGTTGGTGTTGTCATTGTTGGCCATTTATTGAATTTTCTGTATCTCTGTTTTGCACACAAGTTACCATGATTATAATTAAGAATATGTCTCTATTCAATTTTAGAGTTACGATGGCATTGTAGCCAATATGACAATCACGGCTGAGCGGTCCATGTTTGTTGACTTCACTCAACCATACAAGCAATCTGGCATTTCAATCGTGGCGCCAGCAGTAACAGATAAGGGGAGCAAGAGTACTTGGCTCTTCATAAAACCACTCAAACCAAATCTGTGGATTATCAGCACAGCCTTCTTTATATTCACAGGAATTATCATCTGGTTAATGGAACATCGGGTGAACCATGAATTTAGAGGGCCATGGTCGAGACACCATGGCACCATCATCAGCTTTGCATTCTCTACACTAGCATTTTCACACTGTAATCTACTTTCTTCATTTAATTTCTTGCAAATTGTTCCTATATTTGCTAAAAGTAAATTACTACCTTGAACGGACTACCAATTTTCCGTATCCGGTCATGGCCAAATTGATAGGGATCTTGTACCAACAATAATGTCACTTGAGCAATATCACAAACAACTGTTGTGCATCAGAAAACTGACCCATACCAGTACTGGTACAGGCAGAGTTCAGCACCAATTTCAGCAAGAAACACGATTAAAGACAACCAGAAACAAACACACAAATTGTAAAACCAGAGACACTTTAATTGATGAATATCAAAGACTTTATACTTACAAACTATACACACATATCTTAATCTTGCACAAGTTGCAAGAGAGAGATCAAACCAAATGAGAGAAACAAAAAGAGGTGAAGAGAAGAAACTAGAAAGGTTGTAACAAAGCGAACTGTCACAAGTCAAATTGGACAACTGGCAACTCCACTGTGTAGGGGTGGAGGAAGACTTTCAACTTACGGGGGTCAAAACAAGCAATGGGGGTCAATCATATAAATTTTTCACAAAATTATGGGGTCAATTTTATAGTATCCATAGCATTTTACTCTAAATTATACTATAAAATCATGTGTAAGCACCATATTTTAAAATAAATAGGGGTCAGTTGACCCCCATTCACCCAAGGTGGATCTGCCACTGACTGTGATGGCCCAATAGGAACTTGTACCAGTATTCAATACCAGCCTGTACATTTCTCTCTCTTTTTACTTTCTCTCCCCCTGCTCTCTTTTAAACAAGATAAAAAGAACTTAAAGTCATAGAGGGGTAGCTATGCATCAAGTTTGTATAACACGATAGAACTTACTAGAAAAATACCAAACAACTCTATTTATCCCTCTTTTTTCAAAATGGACCCTAGACTTAACAAAATATTGTATAGCCCTCTCTACTAAACTGACCCAAAATTAGCCCAAATCGATTTGAGCTGGAATGACAAGGGAACCAACACAAATCAAACTGGTGCTGAATATGCATCAATTGGCTAAAGAAAGTAACTCTCAAGGAACTCACATGGAATTTCCATTGTCTTTTATTTAGTTTTTTCGGTGATACTCATCCTCTGGGACTTCCAATGCTATATATGTTGAGTTTACCATCTTTCCCAGCTATTATGAACAATTGGCATGCGATTCAAACAATATATCATTCCGATAGGAGGGTCTCTAATTTGTTTATTTATTTTTTTGCCTTGTATAACATAGCGGAGAAGATGCAGAGCAACTTCTCAAGAGTTACCCTCATCGTGTGGTTGTTTGTTGTTTTGATCTTGACCAGCAGCTACACTGCCAGCTTGAGCTCGACGTTGACCGTAAAACAACTCAAACCATCTGTCTCTGATATCAATGACCTAAAAAATAGTGCAGCTAGAGTGGGATATCTGCAACATTCATTTGTAAAGGATAATTTACTGAAGTTGGGATTTGATAAGTCGAGGCTCGTGCCACTAAAATCGCCTCAGGAGTATGCAGATGCATTGGCAAGTGGCCGTATTGCTGCCATTGTAGATGAGACTCCATACCTTGAGGTGTTTATAAATGACCATTGTGATGGCTATGAAATGTCAAGCGAGATTTACAAGACAGGCGGGTTTGGATTTGTGAGTCTGTCCTTTTTTAATATAAAAATCATTGCATATACGGTATTAAATTGCATATAGTCCTTGGATTTTGGGCCAGAATCTAATATTAAGGCTAAGTTAACCCTCAATCATATTCAATTATAGATAGTCAACACCATGGAAATTGATAGAACCAAAGAAAACTGAAAAACAACCTAAATGTCAGGCAAGCCAATGAAACCGAGAATACTGAAAAACAACCTAAATGCCAAGTAAGTCAATGAAACCGAGAAAACTAGACAACTGCAATATTACTCCAGGTATAAAAATATATTGCACATTTTATGGGATTCATTCAGGGATGTTATGCACATTTGCAGACCATGACAATAATGGAAGTGTAAAGAAACATATCTGGTACAGCAAGAATTCATACCACTCAGCTTAAGGGTATAAATGGAAAGATTGGTTGGATAGATGGCACTTGCCTTCCTTTTTTTCTTACAAAAAACTATGTGCATCAAACATATCATATGATCATACATTACTTACCTGACTCCTACCTCTACCAAATGTTTGCATTAAATTATTAGGTCTTTCCGAAAGGTTCAATGCTAGCTGCTGATCTCTCAAGAGCGATACTGAAAATAACCGAGACCGATGAGAGCTCTTCTATACAACAAAAATGGTTTGACCTAGACCATAATACTTGCTCTTCGGGAGACAGCACACTCTCATCAAAACAACTCGGTTTAGACAGTTTTGAAGGCCTATTTTGTATAACTGGTGCTATATCGGGCCTGTGTTGTGTCATTTTTCTTATCAAGTTTTACATCCAAAATAAGGGTAAGTTGAGGGAAATTGTAGCGACCAATCCCTGGAGAACTTCACTGCACAAAATTTGGAAGCTCTTTTATGAAGCAGCTGATGAGACGAGCAATTCTCCTAGAGAATCTAGTGTGTAGGGAGAAAGTATTAGTTTGGTAAGTTACTAATGTTTGTAGTCTAAATTCATTAGGATCACATAAGGTTAGGTTTGCAGAAATTTCAGTAGTATGCAGAGCATTTACTTCTATTTTTAATATATTTTCATATTAACCTGGCATGTCCATTCATTTTTCATCCTTTCTTTTATTTTTGTACACTCTAGACAACTCTATGACATGAACCTTATATGGTGTATGGAAACTATAATAGACTGCATTTTCCTATTGGGATTTACATTTTACAAGCCGATAGCTTCGTATGGAGCCACAATAGAATGAGTCCCTTTCAGAAACCACCGAAAGAAATAGGCTTTTCGTAATACCTTGTTCTATGTTTGTCTTATTAGAATTGGCTATTCTTACAAAAAGTGGGATTAGGTATTCTAATAAGACAACCCTCCATTTGGCTATTCTAAATGTGCATCAAAACATACCTAGTGTGGTCCTCAATGTATTTGTACAAGGAAATTGATCATCTACGCTGTCAGTTGTACAACAAAAGCCTTTAACTAGAAGAAAACAGACAAAACAACCTGCCTAATTTGAGTACATAGGCTGTGTGCACAGAGAGAGAATGGTGCAATGGTCTGCTTACATGGTCATGGCTAATTTGAGTATAAAACATATCACCTCAAAACCTATGTCAGCATGATCTTCTTGCTGTTACAAACCTTCAAATAGCAGCTGCAACTCAAACAGTTACTGGTCATTGCAAATAATTATGTGTAGCCAGGAACTAGATGTGCACTGGCACGGTACCGGTGTGGTGGTACAAGGGCAACTGAACTTGTGCAATTAGTTCGCATCAAACCAGACCTTGGTGCAGGAGCCTAAAGTTGGCCAAGTCAAGAAGGAGGTGCGGCATTAATAGGTTACGTACAAATAAATTTCGTTTAAAGACTATGAAGCAAACGGTCGAACACCTTATGTGCATTACGTAGACGGAGGTGGTGTGGCTACTGTGACATGATTCGCCGGTTCTTTCATTTACAGCAAAACGAATCGTGGGCTTCATCCCGTTGCTGTCTTCCAACAATGAGGCAAAGTCATAGTACTGCCATTTGAAATCTGTTGGTTTCTTCTCAATGATAATTGATAAGGTTTCATTTCAGCTCTTAGAAAACCCACCTATGATAGATGAGAACAAATTTATTATTTTCGTATTTGTATTGGATGGTACAATGATGTAAACCCGTTAACCCGCCGACTTCTCATTCGACGAACTTTTAACCCTTGACCGAGAAACACGCTCCCTTTCTTTGTGATCCCACCTCATTAAATATTTTTCATTTATGTAATACACGGATTGGTTGGTGTATTGGATTTATATATATATATTTATTTTTAAAGTTTAAATAATTAATATGAACCATTTAATATTATTAACATATAAAAATAATTTGAAGATTAAATTTTACAATTTTTGGAATTTATTATTATTATTTTTAAACAATTAAAAAATTACTTGGATATGAGAGTAGTGATTTTCTACCTACCTAAAAAATAATTAAAAAATTCTAAAAAATATAAAATTTGATAATAATGTTAAATGGTTTGAATTGATAATTTGAATTTTAAAAACAAAGATATGAATTCAATACATAGATCGATATGTACGTCGATTTGAACTGTTGATTCGAACTGCTCAACATGAAATGTTCTAACAATGAATTCGTTATAAGAGCTTCTCAACGATGCTTCAAATCAGATTATTTCTAACAATGAATTTGTTCTTCAGATTAGCCACATTAAATGTTATGTATGTTTCATCTGGATGTATTTTGGGTCAATTTACCAACTTCATTTTTCCTTTTTTTTCCATTTGCCTGAGGTAACCAAGAATTGAAATTAGAGGTTCCTTTTTTCCTGAAACCGCAGATAAACCGCACATAAAAGACAGAAACAAGCTATTCAAAAATTTGGATTGTGATCCTTAATAGCTTTCTAGAAGCCACAACTAAATGTACCAGCTGAAACCTTCAATATAAATTTAATAGAAACAATTGTGTTAAAACATACATCTCCATCTTTATGATAATACCACAAGTTCTAGCAGTAAAAACAATTATGTAATCAGCATTTGAACTATAGCAAATTCTTAATAAGTCGGATTGAATTGGGTATGGATGGGTAGGTGGCCTACATTTTTCTGAAAGATAAATATGGGTCCACTACATTGTAACGAAGGCATGCTCAACATGACGAATGTTATGGTTATGTATACAATTTAGAAGTATTATCTCCCTAACATATTCCAAATGGATCATTAGGAAGCTTAACCTTTTATTTTACTTAAACCTATATATCAGTGAAGGGGCATACCGTTTAGTTACTGACACAACAAGACAGTGTATTAAGGCATTAGGGTCTCATTGAAATCCGGTCAAAAATTGGCTGTGTAAAATACTCAATCAATTGTACAGAAAACAATACACAGTGGCTTCATGGTCACAATTGAACCAACATTTGCTGACAAACAACAAAGCCAAAATTTGTTTTTAAAATAGATTCATTCCAACGAGGACATGCAAGAGTTACAGCAACTGAATTAACTTGTAGTAACCCATATATCACAAATAAGTGCTCACTTGAATAGAAAATAACGAAAAAAGAGAGTAAAAGGTAAGGAATAAATTATAAACCTAAATAACAAGCAAATCAATTTGAGATATTCTTAAACCATTTCTTAGCTGAAGTTTTACCAGAAACAGCGTCAGTGTAGGCTCGGTGCAGCCCCGGAATGGCGTGTTCATATAAAAGAACAATCTTCTCGAGAAACTGTTTCTCACTTTGTCTTGCTAAAGAAAGAAAACCACCTTTTGGCACTGACAATCCTTTCAACTCCACAACCTTCAGGACAAGGCTGCGGGGGATCAGCCGCCTCTCCAAGCTCATTGTGAGCAGAAATGGATTTCTGATCAATTGCAAATTATCACAACCCACATCCTTTATTAGAAACTGTATTTTAGAACACATTGTCTCCTCTTTTAGATTCAATACCATAGGGCTTGTACGGACAAGAGTGGTTACCTCCTCTTGTGAGAACCCAAGGCTTTTCAAGTTATTTAGCCTGGCATCTATGATGTCCTTTCTCAGACTGCCTACAACAACTAATGCATACACAAACATTTGTGATGAACGAACAAAGCCCAACTCCTCAGCTCTCTTAGCTTTCATCTTCAAAGCTTCAGTACTCGATTTGATAAATCTAGGTTTACACTTAATCAGCTGGACAATTTGACAATGAGTCAACCCACATTGCTCTTCAAGGAAGGACAAATTGGGCACAATGACCTTTTCCAAGCTGCTCTGGAGCACAGCTGCCTCCTTTTGGAGGACCAGAGAGAGATTTTCTACCGAGCCTAGAAACCGCATCCAGAAGTCAACTTTTGGCACAAAATTGAACTGAAACACCCCAGGGCTGCGGGACACGATACATGCGATGTCTTCAATGGAGATGCCGACCTCCTGTAGCTTCGCCACATTTGGTCTCCAGATGTTCTCCACACTGGAGCAAAGGATGAGAGGGTTCCGGGACACGGAAGTTGTGATGTCAGATTTGCTGATGCCTGTTTGTCTCAGGAACAGGAGCACAGCATCGGGCTTATCGGGGGATTTGAGATGCTGGATCTTCTTGGAAGCCCGGATGGCGGCGTCTGAAGGGAGCCCACACGATTTGATGAGGTATTCGACAGAAAAGTGAGTGTTAGGGGGTGGGGCTGGAGTGGTAGTGGTGGAGGTGGAGAGGAGGCGATGGATGGAGGAAGGGAATGGTGTATTGAATTTGAATTGATTGAGGTGACGGAGCCTCCTTAGAAATAGATTCAGATGACTCATACTCTCACTCTCACTCTCTCTCAGTCTCTGATGGTTGGTTTAGGGTTTAGGGAAGTAAGGATTTTGACCGAAATTAGAGATGGTGGAAAGGAGGGGAACCCATTTTTACAGAGCAGTTTTTAGTGCGTACAGAGTTCGAATTTTTTGATGGACCAAAATACCCCTACATCAAAGGCAGAAGATTTACTCTGTAAAATTCGAACGCTGATGATCAGGGGTATTTTGGTCCATCAAAAATTCGAACTCTGTACGCACTAAAAACTACTCTGTAAAAATGGGTTCCCGAAAGGAGGCGCAGGCAGTGCGAAGGAGAGAGACCGATTGGAATTCACATCCTCTCCATTTGGACCATTCTTTTTATCTTGGCACGAATCTCAAAGCCCAATATATACTGCCCCTAGGTCGTTCCGAATCTCAAACCGGCTGAATATCTGATTCAAAACCAAAGTGCTGTCAAGGTGTTTGATGAAATGCTCAAACGAAAGTGCTTTTCTATAAGTATAAATTTTTATACCAGTTGGCATCACCAGGGATCTAGATCCCTGATGTAATTTTGAGCGTTTATGCCGATAGTTGAATTCTCATACTTTGGTGCTAGGTATAGGGAAATCTATATTTACAAGTTTAAAAAACAAGTTAATCAGAAGTGGAATTGTTAAATTTTCAAAGATAGTGCCATCTTTTTGGATTTTAGAGCTTATAATTTAATTCAACCAAACGCAAAGGATTGAAGAATTGAAGAATAAGAAGAACAAATTAAAGATCAAAACCAGCAAAAGAAAGAGGCTCTCTTTTTTAACACTTTGATTGATTCAAGTTTGAACATGTAATTTCATTAAGAAATCTTATGTTTCAGTCATAAGAATAGTTTTAGTTGTATCTCATTCGAACCACAACTTGTAAGTGGAACTGTGACGGAGCTTTTCAGCATCGAACCACAACTTGCATTGGGAATGTCCATTAATTTATATCATAAGTGCACCAAAGCTGAAGTTGGTTGGATATTTAGAAATAGATTCCTACTAAGAGGGACATGTAGCAAATAATTAATGTGTACATGAGTCTGAGCTGATAACTTTGGAAATATAATATATGATTTGTCCAGCAGCTTAGTTTTTGTTAGACATGTGTCTTATATTTTGTTGATATATAATGTCATGATTATCAAAATTAATGAAACTCTTAAATTGTCTTTATCTGTTGTTCAACTTTTAGAATTTCCTTTCATTTTAAATTATTCTGTTTTACATGATCTTTTGTAATTGTGACATTTAGTACCCCCCCCCCCCCCCCCCCCCCCCCCCACCCCAAAAAAAAAAGGTACAATAAAAAATAATAATAATTTTTATGTGATCTCACATTACATGGCCCTGTGTTGATCAGTCTAGTACTACACTCAAATACAGTACAAATTGGTACCAGTATTATACTCCAACAGCCCAAACATTGATCGAGTACAAGCGCAAGTTCAACCTAAAACAGACTGCTTGAAGCCAGAAGTTTGTGTGCTAACTGTCCATGATTGTATTAACTAATACAAGGTTACTTTTATTTTTACAGTAAATGAACAGAAACAATACTTCCAACTTTTTTACAAGCTATGACACACTGTCACATATTTCTGTTTTCCTATCAGAAACAAATAAAACAAGTAGTTCAAGGAACAATACTGAGTAGCACAATAAAAGATGCCCCCTCTAAGTCTAACCCAGGTTGTAGCTAGAAATATACATAATAAATTATAATGTCCATCCAAATGCAGCATCAAACAGCCAAAACTAGCTCCCTGTAAACCCAAATTCCCAATTTGCCCTTTCAAAAACTCCATTCTAAAAACTCTCCAAAAAACAAAAATCCCAACAAAAAGTATTCCGCCAATGCCAAATTGTTAAAATATATGTGAAACAGATGTGTCATTGTAACAGTAGAAACAAGCGTCCATTGTCTTGCCTGCCAATTTTGCTCAGATTATATCTAACAATGGATTTGTTCTTCAGATGAGCCACATTAAATGTTATGTATGTTACATCTGGATGTATTTTGGGTAAATTTACGAACTTCATATTCAATTTTTTTTTTTTTTCATTTTTTTCATTTGCCTGAGGTAACCAAGAATTGAAATTACAGGTTCCTTTTTTCCTGAAACCGCAAATGAATGGCACCATGGTTCTTGGCTCAGTACAGGTTAAAAGACAAAAACAGGCTAATAAAAAAATTGGATTGTGATCCTTAGTAGCTTTTCTAGAAGCCACAACTAATTGTACCAGCTGAAACCTTCAATATAAATTTAATAGAAACAATTGTGATAAAACATACATCTCCATCTTTATGATAATACCATAAGTTCTAGCAGTAAAAACAATTATGTAATCAGCATTTTAACAATAGCAATTTCTTAATAAGTCGGATTGAATCGGGTTCGGATGGGTAGGTGGCTTACATTTTTCTTAAAGATAAATATGGGCCAACTACGTTGTAACGAAGGCATGCTCAACATGACGAATGTTATGGTTACGTATACAATTTAGAAGTATTATCTCCCTAACATATTCCAAATGGATCATTAGGAAGCTTAACCTTTTATTTTACTTAAACCTATATATCAGTGAAGGGGCATACCTTTTAGTTACTGACACAACATGACAGTGAATTAAGGCATTGGGGGCTCATTGAAATCCGGTCAAAAATTGGTTGTGTAAAATACTCAATCAATTGTACTGCAAACAATACGCAGTGGCTTTATGGTCACAATTGAACCAACATTGCGGACAAACAACAAAGCCAAAATTTCTTTTTAAAATAGATTCATTCCAATGAGGACATGCAAGAGTTACAGCGACTGAGTTAACTTGTAGTAACCCATATATCACAAATAAGTACTCACTTGAATAGAAAATAACGAAAAAAGAGAGTAAAAGGTAAGGAATAAAATATAAACCTAAATAACAAGCAAATCAATTTGAGATATTATTAAACCATTTCTTAGCTGAAGTTTTACCAGAAACAGCGTCAGTGTAGGCTAGGTGCAGCCCAGGAATGGCGTGTTCATATAAAAGAACAATTTTCTTAAGAAACTTCTTATCACTTTGTCTTGCTAAAGAAAGAAAACCACTTTTTGGTACTGGCAATCCTTTCGACTCCACAAGTTTCAGGACAAGGTTGCGGGGGATCAGCCGCTTCTCCAAGCTCAACGTGAACAGACGTGGATTTTTAACCAATTGCAACTTATCACAACCCGCATCCTTTATTAGAAACTGTATTTTAGAACACATTGTCTCCTCTTTTAGATTCAATACCATAGGGGTTGTACAGACAAGAGTGGTTACCTCCTCTTGTGAGAACCCAAGGCTTTTCAAGTTATTTAGCCTGGCATCTATGATGTCCTTTTTCAGACTGCCTACAACAATTAATGCATACACAAACATTTGTGATGAACGAACAAAGCCCAACTCCTCAGCTTTCTTAGCTTTCATCTTCAAAGCTTCAGTACTCGATATGATAAATCTAGGTTTACACTTAATCAGCTGGACAATTTGACAATGAGTCAACCCACATTGCTCTTCAAGGAAGGACAAATTGGGCACAATGACCTTTTCCAAGCTGCTCTGGAGGACAGCTGCCTGCTTTTGGAGGACCAGAGAGAGATTTTCTACCGAGCCTAGAACCCGCATCCAGAAGTCAACTTTTGGCACAAAATTGAACTGAAACACCCCAGGGCTGCGGGACACGATACATGCGATGTCTTCAATGGAGATGCCGACCTCCTGTAGCTTCGCCACATTTGGTCTCCAGATATTCTCCACACTGGAGCAAAGGATGAGAGGGTTCCGCGACACGGAAGTTGTGATGTCAGATTTGCTGATGCCTGTTTGTCTCAGGAACTGGAGCACAGCATCAGGCTTATCGGGTGATTTGAGGTGGTGGATCTTCTTGGAAGCCCGGATGGCGGCGTCTGAAGGGAGCCCACACGATTTGATGAGGTATTCGACAGAAAAGTGAGGGTTACGGGGTGGGGGTGGAGTGGTAGTGGTGGAGGTGGAGAGGAGGCGATGGATGGAGGAAGGGAATGGTGGATTGAATTTGAATTGATTGAGGTGAGGGAGCCTCCTTAGAAATAGATTCAGATGATTCATACTCTCACTCTCTCTCAGTCTCTGCTGGTTGGTTTAGGGTTTAGGGAAGTAAGGATTTTGACCGAAATTAGAGATGGTGGAAAGGAGGCGCTGGCAGTGCAAAGGACAGAGACCGATTGGAATTCACATCCTCTCCATTGGGAAATCTTTTACAATTAGTTAATCCGGACCATTCTTTTTATCTTGGCACGAATCTCAAAGCCAAATAATACTCCCCTAGGTCGTTCCGAATCTCAGACCAGCTGAATATCTGATTCAAAACCAAAGTGCTGTCAAGGTGTTTGATGAAATGCTCAAACGAAAGTGCTTTTCTATTTCTACAAGTATAAATTTTTATACCAGTTGGCATCACCAGGGATCTAGAACCCTGATGTAATTTTGAGCGTTTATGCCGATAGTTGAATTCTCATACTTTGGTGCTAGGTATAGGGAAATCTATGTTTACAAATTTAAAAAGCAAGCTAATCAGAAGTGGAATTGTTAAATTTTAAAAGATAGTGCCATCTTTTTGGATTTTAGAGCTTATAATTTAATTCAACCAAACGCAAAGGAGTGAAGAATAAGAAGAACAAATTAAAGATCAAAACAAGCAAAAGAAAGAGGTTCTTTCTTTAACACTTTGATTGATTCAAGTTTGAACATGTGTGTAATTTAATTAAGAAATCTGACATTTCAGGCATAAGAATAGTTTTAGTTGCATCTCATTCGAAACCATTATTTTTCTCAACAATGTCATTGATGAGTACTGGTATCCTATTGTGATTATAAGAGCCTGTATACAAACTTTCTGAATTTAGAATGGTTATTTTGTAATATATGACATTCATTCTTGTAAGGATGACTTTAACGTAAAAGTAAATAATTTTGCTGGAATTTTAGGTTATAAGTTGTAATTGTTTTAAAAAACTAGTAGTTGAACCGGTTGATCCATCAGTTCGATCAGTGGACCGATGACCCGGAGCTTTACTGGGTCCAGTTCTGATAACATTGCCAAATATCGTACCGAATTTGAACCGGTGCCGGTAAAATTGTCTGGATTCCGAAAAGGAAAAGAATAGACCTTGTCTAATTTTTATTGTCACTATATATGACTGGACATACTTGTAAATTTGAAGGATGGATGCTGGCAGGTACGTAGAACCGCATCCGCACCGCTCAACCGTATCGATTCCGATCGAGTTATATATGTGGCTCGAGACTACAAGCATCCACCCGGTCAAGGAACACTTAAATTATTTATCACAGAATGTGGGCAGTGACCGAGATTCGAACCACAACTTGCATTGGGTATGTCCATTTAGATCATAAGTGCACCAAATTAAGCTGAAGTTAGTTGGATATTTAGAAAAAGATTCCTAGCTACTTGACGAACATGTAATAATTTTTTTCTTTATCATTAATGTGTACATGAGTCTGAACTGATAACTTTGGCAATATGATTTGAACAAGTGGATTGTCATATTTAAAGAACCATTGGCACCTTAAATCAATTGGAATTTCTTTTAAACTGAGCTTTTACAAGGATTCTACAGAACATTTGGTACGAGTAACAGTTCTAGGTTCTAGTTTCACAGCAGTGAACCAAGGCCTGTAAACAATTCACAATTATGCCAAAGCCCCCTGTAAACCCAAATTCCCAATTTGCCCTTTCAAAAATTCAATTCTACAAACTCCCAGTGGAACTGGCATCAGAAGTATTCAGCCAATGCCAATGGGAAACAGATTTGTCATTGTTACAGAAGAAACAAGCGCCATTGTCTTGCGGGCCCAATGTGCTCAGACTGTTTCAAACTAAGAATTTGTTCTTCAAGTTAGCCACACAAAATTTCTGATTTTTGGTGGCACCTTTCTACTTTCTAGTCATTTGTTAACTATATATTGTAATCAATAATTACATCTTTATGAAGTGATGGTACTAGAAGACTAACTAAATCCAACACTAGTATTAATTCAAGCGCGCTTCACTTAAAACTTTTCATCAGCAATTGTTTTTTCATTAGTGGTGCTTCATTTTATTAAAAATAATACAAGTCAGGCCAGGTTCACCCCTACAGTAGGTATGCTTAAGGTCCACGTTTAACGGTTGAAACAAAACAAAATGTTTTACTGGATTAAATGCATATTAGATGTTATGTATGTAACATCTGGATGTATTTTGGGTAAATTTACCAACTTCATTTTCATTTTTTTCATTTGCTTGAGGTGACCAAGAATTGAAATTAGAAGTTCATTTTTTCATGAAACTGCAATTGATTGGCACCATGGTGTTTGGTTCAGTACAGGTAAAAAGACAAAAACTGGCTAATCAAAGTTAATTTTTTTTTTTTGAAAAGTGATCCATAATACCCTTTAAAGCCACACCTAATTGTACCAGGCTACCAGCCAAAACATGGTTACTGAAAATCTTCAATATATATTTAATATTGTGATGAAACATACATCTCCATCTTTGTGATAACACCATAAGTTCTAGCAGTAAAAACAATTATGTAATCAGCATTTTAACAATAGCAAGTTCTTAATAAGTCGGATTGAATCGGGTTCGGATTGGTAGGTGGCCTACATTTTTCTGAAAGATAAATATGGGTCCACTACATTGCAAGGAAGGCATGCTCAACATGACGAATGTTGTGGTTATGTATACAATTATCTTATACAATTATCTCCCTAACATATTCCAAATGGGTCATTAGGAAGCTGAAGGCATACCATTTAGTTACTGACACAAGAAGACAGTGTATTAAGGCATTAGGGGCTCATTGATATCCAGTCAAAAATTGGCTGTGTAAAATACTCAATCAATTGTACTGCAAACAATACGCAGTGGCTTCATGGTCACAATTGAACCAACATTTGCTGACAAACAACAAAGCCAAAATTTCTTTTTAAAATAGATTCATTCCAACGAGGACATGCAAGGGTTACAGCAACTGAATTAACTTGTAGTAACCCATATACCACAAATAAGTGCTCACTTGAATAGAAAATAACAAAATAAGAGAGTAAAAGAGAAGGAAAAAAAATATAAACCTAAATAACAAGCAAATCAATTTGAGATATTCTTAAACCATTTCTTGGCTGAAGTTTTACCAGAAACAGCGTCAGTGTAGGCTTGGTGCAGCCCCGGAATGGCGTGTTCATATGAAAGAACAATCTTCTCGAGAAACAGTTTCTCACTTTGTCTTGCTAAAGAAATAAAACCTCTTTTTGGTACTGGCAATCCTTTTGACTCCACAAGCCTCAGGACAAGGCTGCGGGGGATCAACCGCTTCTCCAAGCTCAATGTGAACAGACGTGGATTTCTAACCAATTGCAACTTATCACAACCTGCATCCTTTATTAGAAACTGTATTTTAGAACACATTGTCTCCTCTTTTAGATTCAATACCATAGGGCTTGTATGGACAAGAGTGGTTACCTCCTCTTGTGAGAGCCCAAGGCTTTTCAAGTTATTTAGCCTGGCATCTATGATGTCCTTTTTCAGACCGTCTACAACAACTAATGCATACACAAACATTTGTGATGAACGAACAAAGCCCAACTCCTCAGCTCTCTTAGCTTTCATCTTCAAAGCTTCCGTACTCGATATGATAAATCTAGGTTTACACTTAATCAGCTGGACAATTTGACAACGAGTCAACCCACATTGCTCTTGAAGGAAGGACAAATTGGGCACAATGACCTTTTCCAAGCTGCTATAGAGGAGAGCTGCCCCCCTTTTAAGGACCAGAGAAAGATTATCTACTGAGCCAAGAACCCGCATCCAGAAGTCAACTTTTGGCACAAAATTGAACTGAAAAACCCTAGGGCTGCGGGACACGATACATGCGATGTCTTCAATGGAGATGCCGACCTCCTGTAGCTTCGCCACATTTGGTCTCCAGATGTTCTCCACACTGGAGCAAAGGATGAGAGGGTTCCGCGACACGGAAGTTGTGATGTCGGATTTGCTGATGCCTGTTTGTCTCAGGAACAGTAGCACAGCATCAGGCTTATCGGGGGATTTGAGATGCTGGATCTTCTTGGAAGCCCGGATGGCGGCGTCTGAAGGGAGCCCACACGATTTGATGAGGTATTCAACAGAAAAGTGAGGGTTAGGGGGTGGGGGTGGGGGTGGAGCGGTAGTGGTGGAGGTGGAGAGGAGGCGATGGATGGAGGAAGGGAATGGTGTATTGAATTTGAAATGATTGAGGTGACGGAGCCTCCTTAGAAATTGATTCAGACTCATACTCTCACTCTCTGCTGGATGGTTTAGGGTTTAGGGAAGTAAGGATTTTGACCGAAATTAGAGATGGTGGAAAGGAGGCGCAGGCAGTGCGAAGGAGAGACCGATTGGAATTCACATCCTCTCCATTTGGACTATTCTTTTTATTTTGGCACGAATCTCAGAGCCCAGTATATACTGCCCCTAGGTCGTTCCGAATCTCAAACCGGCTGAATATCTGATTCAAAACCAAAGTGCAGTCAAGGTGTTTGATGAAATGCTCAAACGAAAGTGCTTTTCTATAAGTATAAATTTTTATATCAGTTGGCATCACCAGGGATCTAGGGTTCGTTTGGATGCACTCTAGAATAGCTAGAATAGCTACTGTTTAGAATAATTAATAAGAATAGCTACTGTTTAAGAACAGTGCTATTCAGAACAGTGAAAAAGTTGTTTGGATTGCATATTTGGAATAGGGTTTAGAGGGAATAGCTACTGTTTAATAGTTTGTGTAAGATTAAATATAAATACAATATAATATTAATTCAAATATTAAATATAATATAATATTATTTTAAATATTAGATTAGTATTAAATAAAATATTATATTAAATATAATATAATATTAGTTTAAATATTAAATATAATATAATATTAGTTTAAATATTAAATGTAATATAATATTATTTTAAATATTAGATTAGTATTAAATAAAATATTAGATTAAATGTAATATAATATTATTTTAAATATTACATTAGTATTAAATAAAATATTAGATTAATGTAATATAATATTAGTTTAAATATTGAATGTAATATAATATTATTCTGAATATTAGATTAGTATTAATAAAATATTAGATTAAATATAATATAATATTAGTTTAAATATTAAATGTAATATAATATTATTTTAAAAATTAAATATAATATAATATTAGTTTAAATATTAATGTAATATAATATTAATTTAAAAATTAGATTAGTATTAAATATAATATAATATTAGTTTAAATATTAAATGTAATATAATATTATTTTAAAAATTAAATATAATATAATATTAGTTTAAATATTAATGTAATATAATATTAATTTAAAAATTAGAATAGTATTAAATATTAAATGTAATATAATATTATTTTAAAAATTAAATATAATATAATATTAGTTTAAATATTAATGTAATATAATATTAATTTAAAAATTAGAATAGTATTAAATATAATATAATATTAGTTTAAATATGAAATGTAATATAATATTATTTTAAATATTAAATGTAATATAATATTAGTTTAAATATTAACGTAATGTAATATTAATTTAAAAATTAGATTAGTATTAAATAAAATATTAGATTAAATGTAATATAATATTATTTTAAATATTAGATTAGTATTGAATAAAATATTATTTTAAATATAATACAATGTAATATTAATTTAATTATTAAATGTAATATAATATTATTTTATATATTAGATTAGTATTAAATAAAATATTAGATTAAATATAATATAATATAATATTAATTTAAATATTAAAATGTAATATAATATTATTTTAAATATTATATTAGTATTAAATAAAATATTAGATTAAATATAATACAATATAATATTAATTTAAATATTAAATGTAATATAATATTAGTTTAAATATTAGATTAGTATTAATATTGAAAATTTGAAATCAACAAATGCTATTCCATGTTTTTGTAAGAATAGCGAATAGCAATGCTATTCTAAAAACAGTAGTTATTCCGAATAGCTCTAAAAGTCGTTTGGATGCACCTTGTTCCGAATAGCAATGCTATTTTAGAAACAGTAGCTATTCTTGTGCATCCAAACATACCCCTAGAGTCCTGATGTAATTTTGAGCTTTTATGCCGAAAGTTGAATTCTCATACTTTGGTGTTAGGTATAGGGAAATATATATTTACAAATTTAAAAAGCAAGCTAATCAGAAGTGGAATTGTTAAATTTTTCAAAGATAGTGTCATCTTTTTGGATTTTAGAGCTTATAATTTAATTCAACCAAACACAAAAGGATTTTAGAGCTTATAATCCGAGTTTCCGAGTCAACTCGTTCAATTCCGGCCGATTCATCCGATTCCGATTCCATAGTCAAGACCTCGATTCCGATTCAGATTCCGAGTTTCAAAACCATGAATAACACAAGTTCTAGCAATAATTACAATTCTGTAATCAGCATCTTAACAATAGCAGGTTCCTAATAAGTCGGGTTAAATCGGGTTTGGATGGTTAGGTGGCCTACATTTTTCTGAAAGATAAATATGGGTCCACTACATTGTAAGGAAGGCATGCTCAACATCACAAATATTATGGAAGCTCTCTCCATAACATATTCCAAATCATTAAGAAGCTTCCCCTTTTATTTCACTTAAACATATATATCAGTGAAGGGGCATACCATACCATTTAGTTCCTGACACAACATGACAATGAATTAAGACATTGGGGGCTCATTGAAATACGTTCAAAAATTGGTTGTGTCAAAAACTCAGATCAATTGTACTGTAAACTATACACAGTGGCTTTATGGTCACAATTGAACCAACATTGCAGAAAAAAATACAAAGTCAAATTTCTTTTTAAAATAGATACATTCCAATAAGGACATAAAAGAGGTGAAGTAACGGAATTATCTTGTAGTCATTTTAGCATATTATAAATAAGTGCTCACTGTATTTTAGAACACATCCTTTATCAGAAACTGTATTTTAGAACACATCTTCTCCTCTGTTATGTGCAATACCATGGGATGTGTACTGACAAGAATGATTACCTCCTCTTGTGAGAACCCAAGAGTTTTGAAGTTATTTAGCCTGGCATCTATGATATCCTTGTTCAGACTGACAACAACTAATGCATACACAAACATTTTTGACAAACGAGTTATTTACAAATCTTAAAAATCTTAAAAAAAAAAAATTTGACAAATATTTTTTAGATCAACGAATTATTTACAAATCTTAAAAAAAAAAAATTTAAATGTATAGATCATATTAAGTTTGTTTTGATCAACGGTTTAAATTCAAGTATCATGAAGTATCATTGTACAACTAAATTAATTATGAAATTTAAATAAGCAAGTACTTTGTATGCACCGTCTTGAATTTTGCAAAATTCAAACAGTCGATTCTTGTGATGTGACGGGACGTATAATTTTCACTCGAATACAGTCACTTCACGCAAAACACAAGTCACGTTACGTAATCGACACACATAACGTGACAAATTTGTTTCTCTAAGTTGGACGGAGATAAAATAATTTTTACCTAATCACTCAATCAGCCGGTGTAAAGAAGAATCCTTTGCACAAGCTCTGGTCCAAATGGCATCGGACAAATTCCGGACCCAAAAATAATAACATGTACGTACAAGAGTATTAATTATTTAAATCGAAGCGACACCTCATTACCAATAAAAAAAATAATGTGTACCTCCCGGAACCGCATCCTCTGCTGCACTTTTGGACGGCTCAGATTTAATCTCAGCTGATGAGTGCTCGGATGATGGAGGGAACAGTATTAATTTTGCTTTAAAATTTGTGCCAAAATCTTATTTTGTCCGTCCGATCAAAAATGAACGGACCAGATTGAAAGTGCAGCATCCTGCTGCACAATAAAAATGCAGCAAAGGATGGGATTCAACCCCCCTCCCCCGACAAATCAATCACTAAAATCCCCTTCTACTCAAAAGCAATGGCCTCTACCATGACCGGCCAAGTACCATTCCACATGGCGGCAATAGCACATCCCGGCCGTGGCCACATCAATGCAATGATGAATTTTTGTCGTCTCCTCTCTGACCGTGGCGGTTTCCATATCTCATTCATAGTCACCGAAGAATGGCGCTCCATTCTCTCCTCTGACCCACCTCTCCCGCCTTGTGTGCAACTATGCACGATCCCTAACTGCATCCCGTCTGAACGAGTGCGTGCAGTGGACAGGAACGGGTTCATGGATGCTGTCCTGACTAACATGGAGGAGCCATTTGAACGGTTGATAATCGAGAAGCGTGAGTCGACGCCCGTGCAGGCTATTGTGGGTGACACGTTCTTGCCTTGGGTTGTAGAAGTTGGGAATAGGAGAGGCATACCGGTTTGCTCCTTGTTTCCCATGGCAGCTTGTTTCTTCCGTGCTCTCGATAAGTACCACATGCTGCCGGTACACGTGCCCACAACTGATTCCATACCAGGTAAAATAAATTAACTAATTAATTAAACTCGGAACGTTTAATACTTTAATATATATATATTCTCAACGGCAGCTAGTGCCGTGTTCATTGGTATTTGACATGTATACGTCGTGTTGTGTCGCATTAATATCCGTGCATATTTGTTTTAATATACGTGCGTACGGATATTAAAGTGGATCGGAAAGTTAAGGAATCCATCGTACCCAAATTTGAGTCCGCATCGGACCCAAGTTTGTCCCGTTGTGTTGTGCCAGTACCAGTGTTTTCAAAAATATTTGTCTAGATTGATTATTAATTTGGTATTATTGAAGGTCGATATTTTCAACTAATTAGTTGATTATTTCTGATAGATAGTCGATTATTTTTAATTATTCACAATTAATTGTTTGACAGTATCATGTCTATTCAATAAGTACATACTGTTATTTACAATACTAATCAGTACGTTTTAAAAATGAAAATGTCATGCAATTAACGTTGTGTCAAATAGTATTGAGATCGGGCACTGCATGAATATCAACACAACACGGTAGCATACGTGTTTAGACATGGCTAATTAAAAAATGTTTACACATGTATCTTTTTTTTAAGAAATCATGTTAAATGTTCCTCAAAATGTTTACAAAACAGTTTATGTTTGAAAAAATATATAAAATTGTGTTACTGCGATGCGAATGAAAGTTACGAATATAATTTTATCTACCCAATGAAATGTGAATTAAAACCACCTAATATAATATAATATTTATGTTGAGATTTAAATCAAAATCTGCACAAATATTAAAGAGGCCGTGGATTTTATTTTGAATCGGATTGAATCGGACTTTGATTAATTTTCATCAAGCGATTATTCAACAATCATGTGACAAAGAAGGAAAGAAATAAACAACGAAAAAAAAAAAAACGAAAACTTGACACATGATAGTTACCATATGCACAAATTTCAGTTCTCAATATTGATTAATTTTAATTTTTTTTCTTTGAAATTACATAACGACTTTCATATTTTGTGTGATTGTTTGGTAAATGTAAATGAGTTAGTTTTTTTTTTATTGTAGAGTTTAATGATGAGCCATTGGAGCAATATATTCCCGGCCTACACCCATTAAGGTCTAGTGATCTTAATACATTGCATACGTTGAAGCAATGGAAGAAGATCCTTCAATATTTCCCTTGGGTAAAGAAACCACAATGTGTTCTTTTCACCACATTTTACGAGCTCGAATCATACACAATTGACTTAATAAAAACAAGAATTGTCATGCCGTGTTTACCCTATCGGACCTTGTGTTCCATATTTACAATTAACTGCTGGAACAAACCCAGACCGAGACTACTACCTGACGTGGCTTGATGAGCAACCGAAGAAGTCGGTGTTATATATCTCGCTCGGTAGCTTCCTCTCTGTATCACAAACTCAGTTAGAAGAACTTGCCTCTGGTTTGGTAACAAGCCAGGTTAAATTTTTATGGGTGGCCCGTGATAATTCTATTTGGGTTCAAGAAATAGTTGGAAAATATGGTTTAGTCGTGCCGTGGTGTGAGCAACTAAAGGTGTTATGCCATCCTTCTATTGGAGGGTTTCTAACACACTGTGGCTGGAACTCTGTACTTGAAGCAGTATATGCTGGTATACCAATGTTGACATTGCCAATATCTTCGGACCAAGATGCTGATAGCTGGCTTATAGTGGAGAAATGGAAGGTGGGTGTGAGCTTAAAGGGCAAAAGGGGAAATGATGAAATTGTTCCGAAAGAGGAGATTGCAAAGGTTGTCAAGAAATTCATGGATTTGAATGGAGATAAGAGTAAGGAGTTGAGAAAAGAGGCACTGAATTTGAAAGCAGCAGCACATGATGCAATAGAAGTTGGAGGGTCTTCTTATAATAACCTGACCAATTTCATTGAAGGCCTCTCAATTAATTTTCATTCTTGACAGGAAGGTTTAATTAAATCTCTAAATTTCGTTTTATAATTTTCATTCTTGAAAGGAAGGTGGTAACTTTGTTTTATCTTAAAAGCAATATGGAACTTTCCATAAATAACATTTTGTTATGCATTAATTTTGGATTTTTTTTTTTCATTATGGATTTTTATTTTCAATCTGTCAAATTATCATTCTAGCTCATAAATCAGCTCCTGATGTTCCAAAATTAATTAGTAATCCAATTAATTAACCACATTTTTCTGAATTCCTTTCATTAATCAGTATTTAATGAATTTTCCAATTTTAATTAAATGGCATGTTCTTTAAGTAATTATTTAATTACCATATTCCAAGTCCTGTTGACAATCAAAAAGCCAGTGATCATAGGACCAATTAGTACTACACTCAAATACCAGTACTACACTCAAACAGCCTATAAACATTGATCAGTACGGGCACAAGTTCAACCTAAAACAGACTGCTTCAAGCCAGAAGAAGTTTGTGTGCTAACTATCCATGACTGTATTAACCAGTACAAGGTTACTGTTAATTTTACACTAAATGAACAGAAACTGTACATCTAACTTTTTTTTTTTTGCAAGAAATGGCAAACTGTCAGCTGTTTCCATTTTCCTATCACAAACAAACAAACAAAATAGGCAGTACCGAGTAGCACAATATAAGATGGCCCCCCCTAAGTTTAACTCAGGTTGTAGCCAGAAATGTATAGAGTAAAAATTCTTATGGAAAAAAAATATTGCAAAATTAATAATAAAAGGAAAAAAAAGGCAGGATTAATCATATTAGAGATTACTCATGCAGTCTAAATCAGCAGATGACACTCAAGGTATCCTCCTCAGTCCGAGAGAGAGAGTGAGAGAGAGAGAGAGAGCTATACACCCAATTGGGCATCTCTTTTCTCAAATTGTGCCCCTCCAAATGCAATGCCAAACAGCCAAAAGTAGCCCTCTGTAAACCTGATTTCCCAATTTGCCCTTCCAAAACCTCCATTCTATAAATTATCAATGGTACAGGCATCCTAAGTATAAAAATCCCTACAAGCGACATTTTTAGCTGACATTTGACAAATTTACCCAAAAATAAATGTGAAACAGATTTGTCATTGTTACAGTGAAAACAAGCCCATTGCTTTGCCCGCCCATTGTGCTAAGATTGTTTCTAATAAAGAATTTGTTCTTCAACTTAGCCCCATTGGGTGTATTTTGGATAATTTACCCCTACAGTAGGTTGCTGGAGCATGGACCAAAGTTGTTCAGGTCCAGTCAAACATTGACCGTCTCAAATACATAAATCAATTGTACTGTAAACAATACACTGTGGCTTTATGTTCACAATTATGCCTACATTACCGACAAACAATAAAGTCAAAATTACATTTGAAAACAAGATTGGGTCCAGGACAAGCAACTGAATTGAAGCATGTCAGTATTAAGTGCTCACTTGAATGGACAAATAATGAGAAAACAATGGTAAAAGGGAAGAAATAAAATGAAAACCTAAATAACAAGCAAATCAATTTGAGATATTCTGAAACCATTCCTTGGCTGATGTTTTCCCAGAAACAACGTCAGTGTAGGCTCGTTGCAAGCCCGGAATGGAGTGTTCATATGAAAGAGCAATTTTCTCAAGAAACCGTTTCTCACTTTGGTTTGCAAAAGAAGGAAAACCACCTCTTGGCACAGGCAATCCTTTAGACTCCAGCAGCTTCAGAACAAGCCTGCGGGGGATCAGCCGCTTCTCCAAGCTTAACATGAGCAGAATTTTATATCTGATCACATGCAACTTGTCACAGCCCACTTCCTTTAACAGAAACTGTATTTTAGAACCCATATTCTCCTCAGTTATATTCAATACCATAGGGTTTGAACATACAAGAGTGGTCACTTCGTCTTTTGAGAACCCAAGATTTTTCAAGTTATTTAGCCTTGCATCTACGATAAGCTGGTTCAAATTGCTTACAACAACTAAAGCATACACAAACATTGGTGATGAACGAGCAATGCCTAACTCCTCGGCTCTCTTAACTTTCATCTTCAAAACTTCAGTCCTCGAGTTAATAAATCTAGGTTGGAACTTAATCACCTGGGCAATTTGACGAACAGATAAACCACATTGCTCTTGAAGGAAGGACAAATTGGGCACAATGACCTTTTCCAAGCTGCTCTGGAGGAGATATGGGCCTCTTTTAAGGACTCGAGACAGATTATCTACCGAGCCTAGAACCCGTATCCAAAAATCAACTTTTGGCACAAAATTGAGATTAAACGCACTAGGGGCGCGGGAAACAATACATGAGATGTCTTCGATGCAGATGCCGACCTCTTGTAGCTTTGCCACATTTGGTCTCCAGTTGTTCTCCACACTAGAGCAAAGGATGCGAGGGTCACGCGAAATAGAAGTTCTGATGTCGGATTCGCTGATGCCCGTTTGTCTCAGGAACAGGAGCACAGCATCGGGCTTATCGGGGGATTTGAGGTGCTGGATCTTCTTGGAAGCCCGGATGGCGGTGTTTGAAGGGAACCCACACGATTTGATGAGGTATTCAACAGAAAAGTGAGGGTTAGGGGGTGGGGGTGGAGTGGTAGTGGTGGAGGTGGAGAGGAGGCGATGGATGGAGGAAGGGAATGGTGTATTGAATTTGAATTGATTGAGGTGACGGAACCTCCTTAGAAATAGATTCAGATGATTCATACTCTCACTCTCACTCTCACTCTCTGCTGGATGGTTTAGGGTTTAGAGAAGTAAGGATTTTGACCGAAATTAGAGATGGTGGAGAGGCAGTGCGAAGGAAAAAGGGCAGGAGAAAGAGTGAGAGAGGATTGGATTTGGGGGCATTGCGAAGGGGATCCGTATCCTCTCTATTACTACAGAGGATGCGCATCACTTTACGGTTTGAGATTAAATCTCAGCCGGTTTGAGATTCGGATGACTGTAGGGGGCAGTATTATTTGACTTTGAGATTCTTGCCAGATTAAATGAACGGTCCGGATCTATTCAAAAGGGAATCATTGGTACTACACCGGATACGAATTCTTGCGAAGGTACGATGTCCAGTCGGTTGACTGCCATTATCATTCGGACGCACTTAATATGCACGAATCTTGAAATTATTTGCACAAACTTAATGCGAATCAGAGGTTCCAACCAAATATCAGTGTTATCAACGGGTACGAACCGGCGGTTTAACAGGAAAAAACCGAATCTAATCAGCTGTCCGGTTCGGCTCTTTGAAAGTATCATGTCTGCTCTCAGACCGCTCAAAGTCAATTTAACCGGTTTGGTTTTATTAAAAACAAACGAACCTTCAGAAAACGGTTCAACCTCAACACCTCAACACTCAGGGCTGGATTATACGACAGAATTGGTTCGATTTCTTACTATTTTTCTCAATTGTCTAATCTCCACTGCACGGCTCAACCTCAACACCTCAGGGCTGCATGTTCTCAAGGTAAATTTGAAGCGAAATCACAAAAGAATCTGTCAATATCAAATAATGTAAGTAATCTCATATAATCAAATTGATATAACATTTGAAAAGTTAATATTTGAGTTGATTTTATTGAATAAATCAATGCAATAAAGGTGTTTGATGAAATGCTCAAACCAAAATACTTTTGTACAAGTATAAATTTGTATACCAGTTGGCATCACCAGGGATCTAAACTCCTGATGTAATTTTGGACGTTTATGCTGACAGTTGAATCCTCATACTTTGGTGCTAGGTATAGAGAAATCTATGTTTACAAATTTAAAAAGCAAGCTAATCAGAAGTGGAATTGTTAAATTTTCAAATTTAAAAAGCAAGTTAATATTTTTTTTGTTTTAGTGCATAGTAAGACTGGATTTAATGCAGGTTCTTGGTGGATCACAAACTTATAGTATTGATTGAAAAATAAAATTACTAGAATTCTGTACAGAGAAACTTTCAGTATTGGTTGGAAAATAAACTTACATGTAATAATTTTTTTTTCTTTATAATTAATGTGTGCATGAGTCTGAGCTGATAACTTAATTTGGCAATATGATTTGTCCAGCAGGTTAGTTTTTGTTAAGACATGTTGCTTATATTTTATTGATATATCATATAGTTGTATGTAATGTCATGATTATCAAAATTGATGAAACTCTTAATTAAATTGACTTTATCTGTTGTTGAACTGGGACAAATTGGTCCTCTGATAACCATCCTTAAGACTTTTGAGCACAAGAAAATACATGATTTCAATGTGCCATGAAATTTTCCTTTAAAAACATCTTTTATTTTCATTCTATCATAATGATCTGTATAGAATTCGAAGAAGGAGAAATAAGAAAATAAAAAAATTTGCTAAAAGACATTGTATTCAATTAAAATTATAGCATATTGTGTGGCTTAATGTGTGACGAGTATATTTTTAACTAAATTTAGAGCTATACACATAAAAAGGATACATCTAATCAAAAGAAGACATTATTTAATTGGAGGGCTGATGTTAAATTCAAAATTTTATCTTTCAATCATAGCCGTTGGTGGATCAAGACATCAACGTGTTTAATATAAAAATGGATATATACACACATCCACATGTACGTGTCCAATCGTTCAATATTTGTGAAGATCAAACACGCACATATCTTAAAGTGAATAGAACAAAATTGCAAATTATCGAACCTAAATTTAAGTTTAATGAGCATTGAACCTACTCTTTTTCAGTTATGGAGAAGCTAACAAACAAAATAAGTAACTAACAAATAAATGACGTCTAACCAAGACGGAGAATTTGAGGGAATGATGAGAGATGATACAAGAGTGACCTTAGATAGGAGTGCAAATGAGTCAGATATTATCCAATTAAATTCGGATTCGTATTTGAAAATAAAATACGGATATTTGATTTTTGAATATTCGTGCAAATAGTGGTACAAATATGATTTTAAATTTTAATTATATTTTTTTTTGAGGAAGAAAGCTAGAGGTCAAGCCTCTAATTTCCATTAATACGGACACCAGAGGTGTCAGGTTTACAAAATGTTCGAAATGCAATAAAAGCGAAAGTAAACAAAAGGAGAAAAGAAAAGAAAATCACTAGAATTAGAAAGCAATAAAACTTAAATTAACACCATCTTCTTTCTGACCGCTGTATGAACTTCATGTTACTACCCAATTCTAGACCAGCTGCTAAACTCCTGCATTATTTCCGTCACAAGCATGGAATCAGTTTTTTCTTGTTCACGGAATATTCTGCTGCATCGCTCCCTCCACAGAACGAAAGCCATGACAAGTTGCATTCTCTTGGTTTTCTTTGGTTGGGGTTCAGTAGGACCTGCGCAACCTCTTCGTGCTGGAATGCAAGGCACCCACTCAGCTCCAGACTTCTTGCTGTTAATCCAAATCGCACTTGCTCTGTTAACCTACAATTGCCGAATAAGTGTGATACTGTTTCAGCCCGCTGTTTGCACATTACACATCTATTTGGCATAATCCAACCTCTGACCACAAGATTATCAATTGTGAGAATCTTGTTTTGTAGCATTAACCATCCAAATACTAGTACCCGTGTTGGAGCCTTGATCTTCCAGAGTTCCTGCAGTTTCGACTGTTCTTGTGCTCCTTCCGTCATCATTCTGTAAAATGACCGAACAGTGAACTGCGCATCGTTGGTCCATTTCCATAATACCCGATCTTCCTCCTGCTGAGGCATCGTGCTTATTTGATTCAACTCCACCATAAGTGCCTGGTACTCATGCCAAGCTGCCTGCGACATGGCAGTGTCCAAAGGGATCTGCCACTGGTCTCCCACAATTAACTCATGTATAGTGTAATTGGCAAAGACATGTCAACAATCCAGTTTGTCTGTGTCTAACATGGACATAGACCAAGATACATTAAGAAAACTATGCAAGCTCTGCTACCATGCCAAAAGCACCATCTCTAAGCTACTATTCATGTTGTGCAAGTAACAAAAACATATGCATAATAAAATAGGGTCAATTTTGTTGGAGGTCACTATACTTTGTCCTCTATCACGAATTGGTGCTAAAGTTCGATTTGTTCCAATCAAATCACTCTAACGGATTATACTCATTTTGTTTAAAATGTTAACGGAATATGCTCATTCTATCCAAAATACTAACAAAATGAGTATATTCCGTTTAAAATATTAACAGAATAACAATATTATGTTAATATTTTAGATTGAAAAGTTAATAGAGTAATTTGATTGAGATGAGGCAGAGATGTGGATTAACAGTATTGGTGTTGGTAGTTTGAGAAACAAGACTTTTGAAGAGGATGGGCCTCGCTAGTGGGCTACTATAGAGATGTGATTTTTTTATTTTATTTTATTTTCTTTGTAATGATTGATAGCTGCTATCAATCTCTCTAAAAAAAGAGTAATTTGATTGAGACAAATAAAAATTGAGTAACCAATTCGTGACAAAAAAAATAGTTTAGTGACCTCCAATAAAATAACAAATGAGAAATTTACCCAATAAAATAATATTTGTCTTATTAGAATTGGCTATTCTTACAAAAAGTGGAATTTACCTATTCTAATAAGACAACCTTTCATTTGGATTCTAGCTATTCTAGCTATTCTAAGTGTGCTCCTCAATGTATTTGTATAATGAAATTGATTATCTAAGCGACTACGCTGTCAGTTGTACAAGAAAAGCCCTTAAGTAGAAGAAAACAGATAAATCTACCTGCCTAATTTGTGTATATTGGCTGTGTACAGAGAGAGAGAGAGAGAGAGAGAGAGAGAGAGAGTAGTGCAATGGTATGCTTACATGGTCTTGGCTCATTTGAGTATAAAACACATCACCTGAAAACCTACGTCAGCACTGCTGCAACTCAAACAGTTACTGGTCATTGTAAATAACTAATCGAATAATTATGGGTAGCCAGGAACTAGATGTGCACTGGCACGGTACCAGTGTGGGGGGACCGGTACAAGGGGAACTGAACTTGTGCAATTAGTTCGCATCAAACCAAACCTTGGTCCAGGATCCTACAGTTGGCCAAGTGAAGGAGGTGTGGCAATAATAGGTTACGTATAAATAAATTTCGTTTAGAGACTATAGAGCAAACGGTCGAACACCTTATGTGCATTACGTAGACGGAGGTGGTGTGGCTACTCCGCTACTGTGACATAATTCGCCTGTTCTTTCATTTACAGCCAAAACCAATCATGGGCTTTAGGCCCATGGGCTTCATCCCGTTGCTGTCTTCTAAGGATGAGGCAAAGTCATAGTACTGCCCTTCAGTTCTCATTGAATTCGCATCCTCTGAGATATCTCATATTTTGCGTGATTTTCTGGAAAATCTCAACCGTTCAAATACGTTCTGCACGAATCTCATAGCTAAAATAATAGTGGCCCCTGAGCTATCCCTGAATAGACACCGGACACGTTGATCACGCAAAATATGAGGTATCTCAGAGACTACTGATCACCCCTTTTCTGACTAAAAAATTAATTAAACAATGTGCTTTTATTTCTATGTTTTATTCAGAAAAAAATTATAAAAATATACTTAGGATTCAGAAAATTGTAAATTTATATCTCATCCTATATATTACCTTAAAATAATTACCTACTATGATTTTATTAAAATAAGAACAAGAGTTCATTTACATATTGTATTACAGGAGCGTTATTATTTCCATAAATGGCAATGAACTAATGATTCTAGATTTCTAGCTAGCAATTATAATAGCTATTAATTTCCGTCCTTTAAAGTTAGCTTAATTATTTTTGACAGATTCCACATGATCCTACAGCGAGTAGAATATATATTTCATTGTTAAAATATATCTATCTATATCAAATAAATATCTATTTATTTGACAATATTTCTTGTGCGGTCATTATCAGCTGGCCCACTTATATCTCTTAAAGTTAGCACGCCTAACTAAATTACCAGAAGAATCACAAACCAATATATTGGTCCTGAAAAATATAGAATAATTTTTATTTATAGAAATAACATTAAAATAATATCGGATTCTGGACGAATCACATTGATATTTTAGTTCGGTATGAAGAACTGAAATTTTTTCTTGATACACTGTGAATGACAAGACAATTTTTTTTTTTATAGAAGGACCGAAAAAATTTAGTTATCTTAGAAGAAATTGTTTTTGTTTTTCGTTTAGAAATTAGTATTATTTTAATATTATTTCTATAAATTAATATAGATAGGTACTGCACTATCATCCCAAAGCAGATGTAAGTACAAAAAATCAACGGTTCTCAATTCTTTAATAAATGGAGAGTACTGTACTACAAGAATATATATATAATTATATATTGACTTGATTAGGTGTGTGACTGAGGTCAACTGCTTGTCTGGAGAATCCTCTCCATTTTGTAAGAAATGGAGAGTTCCAATCTTAGAGGTTGATACCACCAGTGATAGGAAAAATGTATTTGACCAGTTAGCTACTGATGAAAATTGGAAGTTTTATAGATTAGCCAATTAAATTAAATTTTAAAAGAAGAATACTAAATTAATATATTTAAAAGTTAAACATAAAACATTTTCAATTATATTATTTGACCACTTTGATTTTTAATTTTAACGGTTGAAAAAAAAAACTGAGCTGACCAGAAAACCTAAATATATATAAGTAATTGCATACTATATATATTGATATTATACTTACCAATGAATAAATTAGCTAATACTAATTTTATTATCATTGATAAATTCCATTTGGATTGCTAGATAATAGTTGTTAACTTGAACAACAGAGGTATTTTCGATTAAAAGCATTTCAAATATTTAATGGGCTATTTTGAATAGCTGAGAGCAATGTTAATCCGTTGTTCTTCGTAAAAGATAGAAATAGTGACTATTCTCGTGTCTGAAGAAAGAGACAAATATTTTTTCTTGGATTTTCTCAATACAATTCTGATTTGACAAAGTTGACACTACTTCTGTCATTTCCATATCGTGACAATTTATTTGAGACTCTAGTTGCTTATCTTTCCTCTTTCATAGCGCCACATTAATATTTTTCTTTCTCAGTTACATGTACTTGTCCACTATTCCAAAAGAGTGAGTCTATGGTACTATATGTACATAGCATGATTTGGTCCATAATACAGGTTGATATTTTTGTTTTCAAAATTCTAACGGTCGATCCAAATCGTTCAACACAATTTTCATATGACTATATACTTGCAGACTGAATTTTATATTTTTTGAATTTTTACTATTTTTTAAAGGTAGAAAATCATTGTTTTTGGATGGTCTAGAATTTTTAGATCAATGATTTTTTACATATCTTAAAAATAGTAAAAACATTCTAAAAAATATAAAATTCGGTCTGCAAGTATATATTTATATGGAGACCATGTTGAACAGTTTGGATTGACTGTTAGAATTTTGAAAACAAAAAATATCAATCCGTATTACGGACCAACCCGTAATATGCATAATACCATAGACTCACTCAATATTCCAAAATATACAATACAAACAACATTTTTATTAATCTGAATAACACCACATTATCACTATTTTCACAGTAATTTAAAAATCACTATATATACTTTATTATCATATGCTAATTGCAATTCCTCTATTCTTACCCCAATTCTTTGAATGATCCAAACATACGTCCAGAGTCTATTTATTTTATCCTAACTAGCTTAAGTTGATCATTCAATCTTAGTATCAAGCTTTTGCTGGTCAAGTCCATTGTCAACTTATCTACTATTCTCCATAATAAGAAAGGCTTGCTTTCTTGGAAAGCATTAAAAACAAAGTGATATCCCCAAAAGTTGGGAATAATTAATCAAATAGATTAATGGCCCCTCATGGACATGGTCACCATCTACCACATCTCACTTTGCTCTTGTTATTCTTGATTTATTCACCACTTGTTCT
>CAXKVW010001733.1:0-60207 GCA_964058825.1 Carex arenaria
TAAATTTTTGGCATATAAATTTTTTTTTTCAAAATTTTATTGCATAATTAACAATAATTACATCGTAAATTATAATGACCATGCTATTGTATCAAAGGCTTCCAATATGTAACCCCTAGTTACCCATGATTATAATTTCATGATTTCTAAAAATTATGGCATTCATATTACAAATGTGGCTTCCTGATTGTAGCTTTACTAAAGCAATGAAAAAGTTTACCTTAAAAACTGAAGCAATGAAAAAGAACGGGCCAAAGGCCTTGCTATGAAAGAGGGCACACATATAAAATGGCATCCGTATTACAAATGTGGCTTCCTGATTGTAGCTTTACTAAAGCAATGAAAAAGTTTACTTAAAAAATAAAGCAATGGAAAAGAACGGGGCCGAAGGCCGAACCTGACCGAATTCATATTTGCTTGTTCGTATATGAATATAGAATGGAAATGATTTTAACAAAATAGAATTCAGTAAAGTTGAATTCTAATATTTTTTTTATGATTAAAATGTTCAAATAAAGAATTCAAAAAAGTTGAATTCTAATATTTTTTTTAGCCATTCGACAGGCACAAATTCCCGAAATTTTTATTAATATACAAAAGAAATAATAAATTTAACAATCTATATAATGTTCTGATAAAATTTGAAATCTATCGAAACCGATGACATTTCGATGACAATGTCATCGGTTTCAGAAGCTAGAACCGATAAAGTCATCGGTTTCAGATGGTAGAACCGATAACAATGTCATCAGTTTCAGCCTCAAAATTCAATTCCCGGGTCCCGGGAAACTTTGCAATATATCTCAATTTTTTATTTAATTATTTTATTTAATTAGAAAATATTATAATTTTTTTATTAAAATATTAGAAATAGTTTTATATTTCTTTGAAATTAAATAGAATATCATATAATTTGATTTATTAGAAAGACTGCAACAAATAACCCGGATCAATATTTTTCAAATCGGATTTTTCGCGGTTGTAAGAAAAATTAAAATATTTCTTTGTGTGTTATTGAAAAAAAATAAAAATACTTTGAATCTGAATTATTGATCCCGATTCAAAATCCACTTCTAGATAAATAAAGAAAATATTATGGTCTTTCTATTTTTGAAAAAATACAAATTTAAGAAAACTTTTCAAAACATGTAATCATTACTTTTATCAGATGGAAATCTAAGTCATTCGTTGTTTTAATCTGATATAATTCTGGCATCAAAAAGTGTGTATCCTGCATCAAAAATTGTGCATAAATATATTACTCAAAGTTATCTCCCGGGAATTGAATTTTGAGGCTAAAACCGATGACATTGTCATTGGTTCTAGCTTCTGAAATCGATGACAAAGTCATTGGTTCTAGCTTCTGAAACCGATGACAATGTTATCGGTTTCGATAGATTTCGAATTTTATCAGAACATTGTATAGATTGTTAAATTTATTATTTCTTTTGTATATTAATAAATTGTTAAATTTATTATTTCTTTTGTATATTAATAAATGTTTCAGCTCAAATTCTTTCACCAACTAATAATGTACGTATTTCATGGAAACCCTTCAAAAACTTTCACCAACTCAAATTATTTTATCAACTCATAAAAAATATAGCATATTTAATAAAATAACATCTTCTAATTGGTCGGTTTCTGAGAGCAAATGATTTATTTCTATATTTTTTGACACATACACCAGTTTATATCTAAATGTCATTGTGCATAGGTTACAAGTAAATAAATGAATCATTTGCTCTTGAAAAACTGACCAATTAGGAAACTGATATTTTTCTTAAACATGTTTCATATATATTAACCTTTTAATGGAGAGAAAAATGTATGTTTTATAAATTTAAAATGAGTTTCAATACAAAAGACAATAACATGGGTAAATTTTTTAGTTTTTAAAATTTAGAAGGATAAATATGATATTATGAATTTTTAGAGGGGGTATGTAATTTCAAAGTTTTCTAATTAATGTAATAATTGCTCATCGTAAAAACTAAAAAACTCTAATTAAGGATAATACTCGTAGCTCAATAAAATGTAATAAATGTACCCCAAGACTTACATTCAAATGAAAAAAATACGGCTAGTGCTAAAAATTCATCACTAACATATACTAAAACGGATACTAATCTAATAAAAAAGAATTCTCTTTTGAGCCATAATCAGAACATCAACGAGATAATACACATGAATTATGTGAATTTTCTAAAGAGCAATCCAAACCATAGTGACAATATACACGTTTAATTAATTCGCATTTTATTTGTTTTTTTTTTTTACTTTTCCGAATCAAACTCCGTTTAATTAAAACGAGACAAAACGTTTAATACGTTTTATTTGTGAAAAACCCGGGATTTTTTTCTTTGGATTTTTTTTTTCTTTCTTGTTGTGCTAAATAATTTCCGAATTATACCCGAATCACGAATTTTTGACCCTTCCTAATTGAACCCGAACTATTTGTTTGTCACTATGGTCCAAACTGTGCCAAAGACATACACATGTAGTGGAAGTTCATTAATTAAGAATAACATAAAATTATTACACTTATTTTAATTCTCATTTTTCTATTTTGTATTTTTTACCTTTTCAACGGTCTCGATTCTCTCGGGTCCTTAAGCCTTGACATTTTTTTCACCGCATGATTTTCGAAACAAAATCTGTAAACACAAACTTCATCAAAGAAATTAGGAATAAGTAGCCCGTACTTAAAAAAAAGTCTTTTTAAATTGCCAACTCAAATAAGTAAGTTATCTATTTTTTAAGCAGCCGATCACATCATACATGATATCTTTCTCATTTTACTTTATTCTAAAGTGAACTAGACACGTAACTTTGAACTTTTATGAAAAGATAAATGCTTAATTGCCGGATCTAAGACTTAGTAACTAAGTCATCTCTATCATTTAAAAAATTTAAATGTATATTGAAATTGAATTGAATTGAATTTTGTTTTTCTAAAGTTTGTATATATTTTATACCTATCATAAAATGATAAATCTTTGTTTGTAACTCATGATTAGAGTTTCATTTGATGTTAAGAAGGTCTTGAATTCAATAACCACTTTTCACATATTATGGATTTTATAGTTTAACCTCCTCTAATCAAATTTTCTAGTTCTGCCTCTAACTTTTAGAAAAATATAATCTAAATAACCTACTACAAAACCAAACATAAAATGAACTTTCATAAAATGCAAACATACATGGATGATTTGTGAGTACGTCATTCTAATTTATCATAAAAAGAAAAATCAAAATTAAAGAAGTTAAATTATGAAAGAAATTAAGAAAACATCATGTGGTGAAAAATTATTTAGTAGTCAACAAAATGTTGTGAAACTTATGATTACTTATTTTATAACAAAATAAGATTTCATCACAACTAAAGGAGGTGCATGGGTGACATAAGAGACCAAATATTTATGAAAGGTATAGCCGGCTATAATGGATGAAAATTAAATTATATATATATATGAGGAGAGTTCAAATGCACTTTTTTTTTGGGTGCTCCAATATACTCCACATAATTTATCTCTGTTTTTAAAGTCCGTACAGTCGATCTAAACCGCTAAATATGATCTTCATAATAAAATATACTTGGAGACCAAATTTTATATTTTTTTACTATTTTTTTCATAGGTACAAAATCATTGTTTTAAAGAGAGTCTGGACCATCCGATAAAGTGATATTGTACCTATAAAAAAATGGGGGAATTTCATGTATATCCCTCAAAAGTTTCAACATTACATATTTATCCCTCCAAAATCAATAATTACATATTTATCCTTAAAAATTATAGAAACTCACATATTTGTCCAATCTAACTATATTATATATCAAATATCTCTAAAAAATAATTAAATAATATTTTTCAAACATTAAAATTTATTTTAAATAATAATTAATATTGTAATGACCATGATACCCTTCATCTCTCTCTTTAATCTGTTGAGTCGTCCTTTAATCTGTTCAGTGCAATTTGTTACTGTACGGTTCAGTTCTGGTACTGGTACGGTTCAATGGTGATATTGGTACGGTACGGTTCAATACTAGTATGGCTATGTACTGATACTAGTACGTTTTAATACTACTTTCTAACACACTGACCTTAGAAAGAAAAATAGAAAAAAGATAAAATGGGAATACATAAAAAATGTTAAATATAATGGATTGGACAAATATGTGAGTTTCTACAATTTTTAAGGATAAATATGTAATTATTGATTTTAGAGGGATAAATACGTAATATTGAAACTTTTTAGGGATATACATGAAATTCCCCCTAAAAAAAATGTAAAAAAATTCTAAAAAATATAAAATTTGGTCTCCAAGCATATTTTATTATGAAGATCATGTTTAGCGGTTCGAATCAACTGTACGGACTTTGAAAACAGAGATAAACGATGCAGAGTATTTTGGAGCATATTGGAGCACCAAAAAAATGGTGCATTACTGCATTTGAACCCTTCTCTATATATATTTATATAGAGGAGGTTCAAATGCACCATGGTTTTGTACCGAAATTTTTAATAATCGAAATTAAATAAAAAAAATATCGAAAAAGAGGATTCAATTGAAATTATTTTGAAAAATAAGAAGACCGGGATAAATTATCCCGTCTCTAGAGAGGGGACAAATTATCATGTCCATGATAATCTTAATCCCGTGCTAAATTAACCATTAACTAACAAACAAATAAAAAAAAAATAAGTAGGGACGCTGAGCTTTGTCCCGTCCCTGAGGGACGTTGATATCTGTCCCGTCCGTGAGGGAAAGAGAATCTGCTACCCTCCACAATATGTGGTCCGTTAGATATACATAAATTAAGATATCTGAATATGAAATAAATTTAACGAGTAGACATTTAACAGCTTTAATATTTCACAAAAGTCAAAGAGAAGTTATTATTTTATTAGATGGTAATTTTTCCGATAGCTCTAGAGATTTATTCGCCGATAACCCTAAAACTATTTTTATTACAAATAATATATGTAAATCAATAATTTGTAATAAAAATAGTTTTAGGGTTATCGGCGAATAAATCCCTAGGGATATTGGTGAAAAGTTACCATATAATAAAATAATAGATGTAAATCAATAATTTGTAATAAAAATAGTTTTAGGGTTATCGGCGAATAAATCCCTAGGGTTATCAGTGAAAAATTACCATATAATAAAATAACAGATGTAAATCAATAATTTGTAATAAAAATAGTTTTAGGGTTATCGGCGAATAAATCCTTAGGGTTATCGGTGAAAAATTATCATCTAATAAAATAACAAATGTAAATCAATAATTTGTAATAAAAATAGTTTTAGGGTTATCGGCGAATAAATTTCTAGAGATATCGGTGAAAAATTACCATATAATAAAATAATAGATGTAAATCAATAATTTGTAATAAAAATAGTTTTAAGGTTATCAGCGAATAAATCCTTAGGGTTATCAGTGAAAAATTATCATCTAATAAAACAATAGATGTAAATCAATAATTTGTAATAAAAATAGTTTTAGGGTTATCGGCGAATAAATCCCTAGGGATATCGGTGAAAAGTTACCATATAATAAAATAATAGATGTAAATCAATAATTTGTAATAAAAATAGTTTTAGGGTTATCAGCGAATAAATCCCTATGGTTATCAGTGAAAAATTACCATATAATAAAATAACAGATGTAAATCAATAATTTGTAATAAAAATAGTTTTCGGGTTATCAGCGAATAAATCCTTAGGGTTATCGGTGAAAAATTATCATCCAATAAAATAACAGATGTAAATCAATAATTTGTAATAAAAATAGTTTTAGGGTTATCGGCGAATAAATTTCTAGAGATATCGGTGAAAAATTACCATATAATAAAATAATAGATGTAAATCAATAATTTGTAATAAAAATAGTTTTAGGGTTATCGGCGAATAAATCCCTAGGGATATCGGTGAAAAATTATCATATAATAAAATAATAGATGTAAATCAATAATTTGTAATAAAAATAGTTTTAGGGTTATCGACGAATAAATTTCTAGAGTTATCAGTGAAAAATTACCATCTAATAAAATAATAACTTCTTTTGATTTTTGTGAAATATTAAAGTTGTTAATATTTGCTCGTTAAATTTATTTCATATTGAGATATCTTAATTTATGTATATCTAACGAACCACATATTGTCGAGGGTAGCGTGGATTCTCTTTCCCTCATGGACGGAACAGATATCAGCGTCCCTCAGGACGGGACAAAGCTCAGCGTCCTGCTTATTTTTTTTGATTAGTTTGTTAGTTAATGGTTAATTTAGCACGGGATTAAGATTACCACGGATGTGATAATTTGTCTTGTCCTTAGAGACGGGATAATTTATCCCGGTCTTCTTACTTTTCAAAATAATCTCAATTGAATCCTCTTTTTCGATATTTTTTTTAATTTAATTTTGATTATTAAAAATTTCAGTGGTTTTGTACTCTAATTATGCTCCACATCTTATCTTCATGGAGACCAAATTTTACATCTTTTAAAATTTGTTTACTATTTTTTTTGTAGGTACAGTATTTCTTTTTTGAATGGCCCAGGATCTCCTAAAACTGAGATTTTGTACCCACCAAAAAAATAGTAAACAAATTCTAAAAAATATAAAATTTGGTCGCCAAGCATATTTTATTATAATAATTATTTTGAGCGGTTCAGATCGACTATTCAGATTTTAAAAACAGAGATAAAGATGTGGAGCATTATTGGAGCACAAAACCATAGTGCATTTGAACCCTCCTAATATATATATATACATAAACTAGGGTGTTTCATGGAGTAAAACACATTTGTACTCCACGATATATCTTTATTTTCAAAATTCAAACAACCGATCTGAACCGCTCAACATGATCTCCATATTGAAATGTACTTGGAGAGAAAATTTTACATTTTTTGAAATTTTTTGTACTATTTTTTAATCCACTTTGAAATTTGCTGATCCACTGTGAACAGTAAAAATTTCTGGATCATCGGATAAGCAATTTTCAAAGTGGCCTAATAAATAGTAAAAAAATTCCACAAAATGTAAAATTTGGTCTCCAATGACATTTCAATATGGAGATCATGTTGAACGGTTCAAATTGATTGTTTGGATTTTCAAAATAAAAATATAGTGTCATGAAGTAAAAACTAGTTTTACTCCATGAAGCACTCTAGCCCAGCTCTCTATATATAGAGAGAGTGTGTCCGGCTAATATATTTTTAGTAGCATTTCAACCGCAATGCTACCAAAGATACAAAACAATGCTTTTAGCCGGACTCTCTCTCTCTCTATATACACACATAGATATTTTATATATACATGTGGAGATCCAGTCTTTAGATTTCATTAATAGTGACAAATACAGTATCAAATTACAAGATAAAACATCAAAGAAAGAAGAAAAAAATGCATACATAACAAGGAAAACGGAAAAATAGAAGCCGGGAAAATTAAACAATATATTAACATTAGAACACAAAATATACAAACAGTACATATATAAATGCTCAGCTCATATATATGTACATATTTTGTATCCATTAATGAAATAAAGGCTCAACCTTCTTGTTTATGTCAAAAAAAAAAAGTGCTCAGCTCAGACTAGTATAGTTTAAAATATACCTCTTATGCTTCCTCAAGTTATTAATTATGCAAATCCAGCCATAAAATTGCACAAAATGGGGGCACATTTAAAAACCATTTAATATTTTATTTTCTTTTAATTTACTGTTCAATTACTTTTATTTTATTATTTGTTTAGTGATTTGAGTTATAGGGTGAAATTAAAAGGGGCCTCTATACTGATAAATGTATCTCAAATCTGAACAAGGCAGACTCGGATAGAACAGTGTCCAGTACTTTGCATTATATAGCTTTAGTATCTTTCAAATTTTGGTATAATTTTTGTGCATTATTTTGTCAGGTATAAGTATAAAAATACCACATACAACTCTAGGCTCTGGCATCAGTTGCTCGATAGAATGTCGGAGAGTCAAATTGGAATATGAGATACCAGAAAAATGCTAAAAAAAAAATAAAAAAAAAAAGAAAAAAAAAAGAAAAGGAGAAAGAGTAATCAATAGTGTCAATTGGAGCAAAAGAGAAGTCAGGTGTGTACCTGGAAAGGAGAAAGTAGATATGAAATAAAAACCGATTTTTTTTTTTCTTTATTAACTTCTTCCTTAAGTAACTTTTTTCAATTAATGAGATAAACATGAGAGGAAAAAAAATGATATTTAGAAAGAAAAGTTTCTCTCTCAATATTGCAATAGTTGAGCTCAAAATAGCACCCCGCAATATTAGAGCATTTATATTTTTGAAACTATTAGAGTTTCTAATATGATGTGGTAGTTTATAATCTAGTTTCAGAGGTGTGAGAGAGTTTATTGTTTAGCAACTATGCAGAAAAGTTTCTTATTAAGAAATTGTTTATAAACTCTAAGTGAGCAAGACAGGCTCCTCTAAGTGAGCAAATAAATGCAATCGCATGAATGCATGGTTGTCCACTGATTTGCCACTCTCTACATGTGCACTCCGCCTTAAAATTGTACAGCAAATGGAAGCTCTCATCCCACGACCCGTGAATTTGATCAAGAGCAACTTGCCTTCCCGCCCAAGCTTTGTTATATGATACCTTGACATGGAACACATCCTCTAACTTGTCCTTTATTTCCTTTGCTCCAGACGAGGGATGCTTTCGTAACCAATCTCCAACCCTGTCAAAAACCCAATACTTAGAAGCCATCTTTCCATCAACCATGGTAGTGGATGGACATGTATGTTCAGCTGGTAATAACTTCACCTGAATTTACAAAAATTCGAATTTATCATTACATAGTACATTTCATAGCACATAACAAATAAATTTACCTAAATTTGGCAAGCATACCATAAATGTTTTGTTATCTTGGAGTATGGAAGCACGAATTCTCCAAGGACAACTAGGATGTTTGCATTCTCCTATGAATCTTTTCTTGTCCGACTTCACTGTGTGTACTTCAAACTCATTTTTAATGGCAAAATGCCGTAATGCCTTCCTAAATGCATCGACATCAGGAAATAATGCATTAACCTCAATTTTGGGATTTTCATGATCAAACGCAATGATAGGCTCACATTGAACAACATCATCTACCATTTGCTCCTTATGCGCATTGTTCTCAATATCATCTACTGTTGGCTCCTCATACACATTATCCGCTTCCGGATCAATGTGTACCTCCTCAATAGCAAAACCCATCTCAACATCAAAACTATACATAACCTCCTCATTGAATCCAACATATTCGTCAGGGTTGTCAGATTGCTCAAGTTGCCCTGACATGTTACATCCTTGGGAACTCTCCATTTGACTCTGACTACCAAATGCAATGGTTGGTGTTGGTTGGAATGGAGTGCATGGATAAGTAGAATTGGTACCACTACACTTTGAACTTCCATCCGAATCACAAACAATAACAAAAAGTGAGATTTTTCTTTCATTTTTGTACATCCTAAACATCTCTGGTATTTGTGACTCAGACACTACTCCTACTTCTCTGCCCTCATTTTTGTCAAACATCCATATTTTTGGTGTTTGACAACTCCCCCAACATAGCTCGTCGAACAAGTCACTCATCAAATCACACAAAGAGAATCTATCAGAATCAACGACCCATTTTAATGTCTTTCCCTTTATATAATTCTTTTCACCATCATCTTTCTTTTTGAGGAATGCTTCAATCTTAACCTCGATCCTAAATGCAGTTTCAGGGTCATACCTATATGAAATTATATAAATAATGTTAGTTGACACACTACTCTATCACTTACTTCATGCAACAACTATTTAAATTGAAATAAAAATCTTACCCACTAGGAATCCATGAGTTGTCCATCTTATTCACACATCCAAACCCGTTCCTAAAGCATCAATATTGGTGGAGAAACCTGCATTTCAGATGTACAAATAAATCAGTTTATATGAACTTTGAATTACCAGCGCTATTTCAAATGTACTGGAGAAACGTATATAAATGGGTTACCAGTGCTATTCTATGCCCCTGTATCTTCACCTTCCCTTTGAATTACCAATGCTATTCTATGCCCCTGTAGCCTAATGTGAAGATAATGGAAAAAAAATTAAATTAGGGAAAGATATATACTTGGATATTAGTTCCCTGGAAACACGGTTGAAAAAAAAAAATTAAATTAGGGAAAGATACATGTGGCCTCCCATTATTATTTTTATTTTAGCAACACATTTACACAATCAAGTCCAACCTGTACGTACTTGATAATTGGAGATCTAACTTGCAAAATTTTCCAAATAGAAATAAATAAATGTTTCCAAAAAATATTCTCCAGCAATGGTATGAGAATTAAGAAAATTAAATTGGAATACATGGATATTGAAATGGGAGATTGAGATATGGTTATAATATCTTACTTTACTTGAAAAAAAATGATTTTGGTTGAATTATGAGGCAAGCCATGCTTAAATGACAAAAAAAAAACACAAATTGGACCTTAAAATCAATCCAACAGAAATTGGACTTTCAAAATCTGACTTTCAATATCATCAATAGGACATGTGAAATTTTTCAATGCAATATCGCTGCTACCAATTTCTATTTTTTTTTATTTCTCCAACATTTTATATCAAACTTTGAAAGCTGGTACAAGGGTATAGTGGATGGAGACTTACCGAGTGAGGGAGAGGAAGCCCTATGCGGAGGAGAGAGGCGGGCGGAGGAGAGAGGAGGCGGGCGGAGGAGACAGGGTGCGATGCCTAGGTTTGAACTGACGGAGAATTTTTTTTCTTCAGTATTTCACCTCTTGAGCAGGGCTATTTTCGTCCATAATATAATTTGTTGATTTTTTCAATTAAAAATCTGAATTTAAAGTATAATTGTGGCAATTAGCTTAATTTTATAACTTTGGAGTGGCAAATAACTAATTTTAAGTTTTGGGGTGGCAAATAACTAATTTCCAAGTTTTGGAGTGGCAAAGAAAATTTTTTCCCTTTTGTATATCACATAGTTTTTTCCTTAGAATTCTCTTGATGGATTACACTTTATATGTATATATTCTATTGGATTACACACTTTGAGTGTTGAAGTGCCACAGAGAATCTGAGATGGATTGAGATAGAAGATACTGCGCCATTCTTGGAAGGGAAGCTGGAGCATGAAACCTTGCAGGAAATCTATTTCAAGATTATGTGCTAGATTATCAAGATATGTAAAATATAGAATTAGTGAATTAAGGAAAGAAGTATAAGGCAGATTGTATTCTCCTCTATGCTCATCTAAGTTATAAATAAATCCTATCTGCTGTATACTGGTATGTATGTAAGAATTTTTTGAATCAATAAAACAGAAGGGAGGGAAGGGATTTCAGGGAGTCTGGTGTTCATGTGATTTTTCCTCTAAACTTATTAATTTAACATTGAGTACTCATAATATAGTGAAATTCCTTTCTAAAAATCTATCAGAATATTGTACGATGTTTCAGCAAAGCTGTTTAAGAAAGTCCTGTAATGATGAACTTCCATATCATGATTCGAACTATCATTTCTCTGAACCTGATAAAAAGGTTTCAGGTTTACAGTATATTCATAATAAATATTACCAATTTGGATAATAACACGACAAATACTGCAATGAATTTGAAACTAAAACAAATAATGATAATAAATACTAGTTACTAAGCCGTTTCACAACTAGTATGTTTTGACATAACCGAGCAAACAAAATTGAGAAATTATTTGAACAAACACAGAAACAAAGTCAAAGCAATAAGGAACTTCTTTGATTGGATAACAGAATTCACATGGCCCATAGAGTTTGATTGTTACCAGTTTACCTCATAAATGTCCCTATCATATTGTTGGAATTATTGTCAATGAACCATAAAATTGTAACAGGAGAGATAAGGAATTTTATGAATACAAGATTTTATTCATTCTTGACTGAGAAATACAAGATACAGTTTGCCCTTTTTATAGAGAATGCGAAATCTCTTTATTACACTGACTAATTACAGTTTTACCCCTTTCTAACAATCAGTCAATGACTAACTAAATCTCTAATTTCTTGCTAACAGCTTCACTAACTAACTTGCTCTAACTAACTTTGGGTTAATCATAGCTGTTGACTTGGAGTCTGCTATGAGCTGCTGTTTCGACACAGTTAGCTGTTGCCTTGATTCGGTCAGCATTGGTTTATTAAATCTCAATGGCTTACCTAGAATATGAAAAATTTGGGTTATAACTAAACACATACAAGCATTTGTTATTTTTTCTTTTTCTTTCTGACATCTTAAATCTACATATAATAGGCCACAATCGGGTCCCAATTTTTAACATTCCAGGAAAATTGTGTTACATATTGTCATAGCCCATCCTGAAAAGAAAAGGGAACAGAAAAAGAAAAGGAAAAAAAGAAAAAAACTGAGTTCTGAATTATAGGTCAGATACGGGTCAGGTGGACCCATTAGGTGTACCGAGGTAGGTAAAACAATTAATTTATGAAAAATGAAGATATTTCTCTAACTGGGACAACAAAACTACTATATGCTACACGGTAACAATACTGTTGTTGTTTCTGGTACGTACCATTACCGGTACAGGCACTGCTGCTGGTTATGGCTTGTACCAGAATCAGTACTGGCATTGTTGCTGGTTCTGATATGTACCAGAACCAATACCGACATTGCTGCTGGTTTTGGTACATACCAGTAGTGATATGAACTTGAATACTTAAATTCTAGGTATAAAGCATCGACTGACACATGATGATATTATGGTAAATGTTCCTTAGGCGTGACCTTTGTCATTACTAGCTAGTATATATGATACTACCTCTTCTAATGAATCTGAGCTTGATGGGAACAAAAGGGTGTTTGTCTGTTTTTAAAGCCTATGCATATGTAAGTATTGCTCATTTTCATTTTTTCTTGTGTTTTATACTTTATTTTATAATAATTTTTATTGGGATCATATTTAGTTTAATTAAGGTTAGCCTATACACAAGGCTAAATTTAAAATAGTGAAAAGTTCAGTTTACTCTCAGATACACTCATAAAATAGAATTCGCATCTTATGAAATATCTCAAAGTTTGAGTTGAACTGTAAAAATTTCGATCTATTCAAATCTTTCTGCATTCTGAATAGTCACAGAAAAAAAGTTTGAGCAGACTTTAGATAAAATGAATATTTTAGATATCTCAGATGATACGATAATCAATAAAAATGAATTCAGCCGTATGGTTTTTCAACAGTATTTTTGAATAATATTACTTATCAAATTCTTAGCGGATTTCATATTTGGATTGTGTAAGATCCGCATACAAATCCAATAACCAACACAGTTTTTTTTTTATTTTTTTATTTTATATAATCCATATATGGATCTAATAAACTATTGAATAGTTCTTAGATTTATATGCAGATCCATTCATATGAATTTGGATTAAATTTACAAATATCTTTTGGCAGCCCTAATTATAATGTTCAATGCCATCACGAAAATTAATGACTTGCAATGCAGAATCCTACAAAATCAATACAATCTCGCCGATGGAAAGAGATCACCTGCCCCCAGTGCGGCTGACACGTGGGCCCAGACGGGTTTAAACATTTAAATATTAGTTTTTAATTTTGCTGCAGGCCCACGTATTAGCGACATAGATGCAGGAAAATCTTGCCCCTGGGGTGTAGAGGATTCGGTTCCCTCGCGGAAGCCAAGTTTGTGAAAAATTCACTCTGATATTCTATACTAAATTTTTGTTTCTTTTCATATAGTCTTTGTAATTACAAAATTTAAACTTCATCCGGTAACATAAATTAGATTTTGTTTTTAAATTAATTATTTTGATATAACTAAATTTTTGGCATATAAATTTTTTTTTTCAAAATTTTATTGCATAATTAACAATAATTACATCGTAAATTATAATGACCATGCTATTGTATCAAAGGCTTCCAATATGTAACCCTAGTTACCCATGATTATAATTTCATGATTTCTAAAAATTATGGCATTCATATTACAAATGTGGCTTCCTGATTGTAGCTTTACTAAAGCAATGAAAAAGTTTACCTTAAAAACTGAAGCAATGAAAAAGAACGGGGCCAAAGGCCTTGCTATGAAAGAGGGCACACATATAAAATGGCATCCGTATTACAAATGTGGCTTCCTGATTGTAGCTTTACTAAAGCAATGAAAAAGTTTACCTTAAAAAATAAAGCAATGGAAAAGAACGGGGCCGAAGGCCGAACCTGACCGAATTCATATTTGCTTGTTCGTATATGAATATAGAATGGAAATGATTTTAACAAAATAGAATTCAGTAAAGTTGAATTCTAATATTTTTTTTATGATTAAAATGTTCAAATAAAGAATTCAAAAAAGTTGAATTCTAATATTTTTTTTAGCCATTCGACAGGCACAAATTCCCGAAATTTTTATTAATATACAAAAGAAATAATAAATTTAACAATCTATATAATGTTCTGATAAAATTTGAAATCTATCGAAACCGATGACATTTCGATGACAATGTCATCGGTTTCAGAAGCTAGAACCGATAAAGTCATCGGTTTCAGATGGTAGAACCGATAACAATGTCATCAGTTTCAGCCTCAAAATTCAATTCCCGGGTCCCGGGAAACTTTGCAATATATCTCAATTTTTTATTTAATTATTTTATTTAATTAGAAAATATTATAATTTTTTTATTAAAATATTAGAAATAGTTTTATATTTCTTTGAAATTAAATAGAATATCATATAATTTGATTTATTAGAAAGACTGCAACAAATAACCCGGATCAATATTTTTCAAATCGGATTTTTCGCGGTTGTAAGAAAAATTAAAATATTTCTTTGTGTGTTATTGAAAAAAAATAAAAATACTTTGAATCTGAATTATTGATCCCGATTCAAAATCCACTTCTAGATAAATAAAGAAAATATTATGGTCTTTCTATTTTTGAAAAAATACAAATTTAAGAAAACTTTTCAAAACATGTAATCATTACTTTTATCAGATGGAAATCTAAGTCATTCGTTGTTTTAATCTGATATAATTCTGGCATCAAAAAGTGTGTATCCTGCATCAAAAATTGTGCATAAATATATTACTCAAAGTTATCTCCCGGGAATTGAATTTTGAGGCTAAAACCGATGACATTGTCATTGGTTCTAGCTTCTGAAATCGATGACAAAGTCATTGGTTCTAGCTTCTGAAACCGATGACAATGTTATCGGTTTCGATAGATTTCGAATTTTATCAGAACATTGTATAGATTGTTAAATTTATTATTTCTTTTGTATATTAATAAATTGTTAAATTTATTATTTCTTTTGTATATTAATAAATGTTTCAGCTCAAATTCTTTCACCAACTAATAATGTACGTATTTCATGGAAACCCTTCAAAAACTTTCACCAACTCAAATTATTTTATCAACTCATAAAAAATATAGCATATTTAATAAAATAACATCTTCTAATTGGTCGGTTTCTGAGAGCAAATGATTTATTTCTATATTTTTTGACACATACACCAGTTTATATCTAAATGTCATTGTGCATAGGTTACAAGTAAATAAATGAATCATTTGCTCTTGAAAAACTGACCAATTAGGAAACTGATATTTTTCTTAAACATGTTTCATATATATTAACCTTTTAATGGAGAGAAAAATGTATGTTTTATAAATTTAAAATGAGTTTCAATACAAAAGACAATAACATGGGTAAATTTTTTAGTTTTTAAAATTTAGAAGGATAAATATGATATTATGAATTTTTAGAGGGGGTATGTAATTTCAAAGTTTTCTAATTAATGTAATAATTGCTCATCGTAAAAACTAAAAAACTCTAATTAAGGATAATACTCGTAGCTCAATAAAATGTAATAAATGTACCCCAAGACTTACATTCAAATGAAAAAAATACGGCTAGTGCTAAAAATTCATCACTAACATATACTAAAACGGATACTAATCTAATAAAAAAGAATTCTCTTTTGAGCCATAATCAGAACATCAACGAGATAATACACATGAATTATGTGAATTTTCTAAAGAGCAATCCAAACCATAGTGACAATATACACGTTTAATTAATTCGCATTTTATTTGTTTTTTTTTTTTACTTTTCCGAATCAAACTCCGTTTAATTAAAACGAGACAAAACGTTTAATACGTTTTATTTGTGAAAAACCCGGGATTTTTTTCTTTGGATTTTTTTTTTCTTTCTTGTTGTGCTAAATAATTTCCGAATTATACCCGAATCACGAATTTTTGACCCTTCCTAATTGAACCCGAACTATTTGTTTGTCACTATGGTCCAAACTGTGCCAAAGACATACACATGTAGTGGAAGTTCATTAATTAAGAATAACATAAAATTATTACACTTATTTTAATTCTCATTTTTCTATTTTGTATTTTTTACCTTTTCAACGGTCTCGATTCTCTCGGGTCCTTAAGCCTTGACATTTTTTTCACCGCATGATTTTCGAAACAAAATCTGTAAACACAAACTTCATCAAAGAAATTAGGAATAAGTAGCCCGTACTTAAAAAAAAGTCTTTTTAAATTGCCAACTCAAATAAGTAAGTTATCTATTTTTTAAGCAGCCGATCACATCATACATGATATCTTTCTCATTTTACTTTATTCTAAAGTGAACTAGACACGTAACTTTGAACTTTTATGAAAAGATAAATGCTTAATTGCCGGATCTAAGACTTAGTAACTAAGTCATCTCTATCATTTAAAAAATTTAAATGTATATTGAAATTGAATTGAATTGAATTTTGTTTTTCTAAAGTTTGTATATATTTTATACCTATCATAAAATGATAAATCTTTGTTTGTAACTCATGATTAGAGTTTCATTTGATGTTAAGAAGGTCTTGAATTCAATAACCACTTTTCACATATTATGGATTTTATAGTTTAACCTCCTCTAATCAAATTTTCTAGTTCTGCCTCTAACTTTTAGAAAAATATAATCTAAATAACCTACTACAAAACCAAACATAAAATGAACTTTCATAAAATGCAAACATACATGGATGATTTGTGAGTACGTCATTCTAATTTATCATAAAAAGAAAAATCAAAATTAAAGAAGTTAAATTATGAAAGAAATTAAGAAAACATCATGTGGTGAAAAATTATTTAGTAGTCAACAAAATGTTGTGAAACTTATGATTACTTATTTTATAACAAAATAAGATTTCATCACAACTAAAGGAGGTGCATGGGTGACATAAGAGACCAAATATTTATGAAAGGTATAGCCGGCTATAATGGATGAAAATTAAATTATATATATATATGAGGAGAGTTCAAATGCACTTTTTTTTTGGGTGCTCCAATATACTCCACATAATTTATCTCTGTTTTTAAAGTCCGTACAGTCGATCTGAACCGCTAAATATGATCTTCATAATAAAATATACTTGGAGACCAAATTTTATATTTTTTTACTATTTTTTTTCATAGGTACAAAATCATTGTTTTAAAGAGAGTCTGGACCATCCGATAAAGTGATATTGTACCTATAAAAAAATGGGGGAATTTCATGTATATCCCTCAAAAGTTTCAACATTACATATTTATCCCTCCAAAATCAATAATTACATATTTATCCTTAAAAATTATAGAAACTCACATATTTGTCCAATCTAACTATATTATATATCAAATATCTCTAAAAAATAATTAAATAATATTTTTCAAACATTAAAATTTATTTTAAATAATAATTAATATTGTAATGACCATGATACCCTTCATCTCTCTCTTTAATCTGTTGAGTCGTCCTTTAATCTGTTCAGTGCAATTTGTTACTGTACGGTTCAGTTCTGGTACTGGTACGGTTCAATGGTGATATTGGTACGGTACGGTTCAATACTAGTATGGCTATGTACTGATACTAGTACGTTTTAATACTACTTTCTAACACACTGACCTTAGAAAGAAAAATAGAAAAAAGATAAAATGGGAATACATAAAAAATGTTAAATATAATGGATTGGACAAATATGTGAGTTTCTACAATTTTTAAGGATAAATATGTAATTATTGATTTTAGAGGGATAAATACGTAATATTGAAACTTTTTAGGGATATACATGAAATTCCCCCTAAAAAAAATGTAAAAAAATTCTAAAAAATATAAAATTTGGTCTCCAAGCATATTTTATTATGAAGATCATGTTTAGCGGTTCGAATCAACTGTACGGACTTTGAAAACAGAGATAAACGATGCAGAGTATTTTGGAGCATATTGGAGCACCAAAAAAATGGTGCATTACTGCATTTGAACCCTTCTCTATATATATTTATATAGAGGAGGTTCAAATGCACCATGGTTTTGTACCGAAATTTTTAATAATCGAAATTAAATAAAAGAAATATCGAAAAAGAGGATTCAATTGAAATTATTTTGAAAAATAAGAAGACCGGGATAAATTATCCCGTCTCTAGAGAGGGGACAAATTATCATGTCCATGATAATCTTAATCCCGTGCTAAATTAACCATTAACTAACAAACAAATAAAAAAAAAATAAGTAGGGACGCTGAGCTTTGTCCCGTCCCTGAGGGACGTTGATATCTGTCCCGTCCGTGAGGGAAAGAGAATCTGCTACCCTCCACAATATGTGGTCCGTTAGATATACATAAATTAAGATATCTGAATATGAAATAAATTTAACGAGTAGACATTTAACAGCTTTAATATTTCACAAAAGTCAAAGAGAAGTTATTATTTTATTAGATGGTAATTTTTCCGATAACTCTAGAGATTTATTCGCCGATAACCCTAAAACTATTTTTATTACAAATAATATATGTAAATCAATAATTTGTAATAAAAATAGTTTTAGGGTTATCGGCGAATAAATCCCTAGGGATATTGGTGAAAAGTTACCATATAATAAAATAATAGATGTAAATCAATAATTTGTAATAAAAATAGTTTTAGGGTTATCGGCGAATAAATCCCTAGGGTTATCAGTGAAAAATTACCATATAATAAAATAACAGATGTAAATCAATAATTTGTAATAAAAATAGTTTTAGGGTTATCGGCGAATAAATCCTTAGGGTTATCGGTGAAAAATTATCATCTAATAAAATAACAAATGTAAATCAATAATTTGTAATAAAAATAGTTTTAGGGTTATCGGCGAATAAATTTCTAGAGATATCGGTGAAAAATTACCATATAATAAAATAATAGATGTAAATCAATAATTTGTAATAAAAATAGTTTTAAGGTTATCAGCGAATAAATCCTTAGGGTTATCAGTGAAAAATTATCATCTAATAAAACAATAGATGTAAATCAATAATTTGTAATAAAAATAGTTTTAGGGTTATCGGCGAATAAATCCCTAGGGATATCGGTGAAAAGTTACCATATAATAAAATAATAGATGTAAATCAATAATTTGTAATAAAAATAGTTTTAGGGTTATCAGCGAATAAATCCCTATGGTTATCAGTGAAAAATTACCATATAATAAAATAACAGATGTAAATCAATAATTTGTAATAAAAATAGTTTTCGGGTTATCAGCGAATAAATCCTTAGGGTTATCGGTGAAAAATTATCATCCAATAAAATAACAGATGTAAATCAATAATTTGTAATAAAAATAGTTTTAGGGTTATCGGCGAATAAATTTCTAGAGATATCGGTGAAAAATTACCATATAATAAAATAATAGATGTAAATCAATAATTTGTAATAAAAATAGTTTTAGGGTTATCGGCGAATAAATCCCTAGGGATATCGGTGAAAAATTATCATATAATAAAATAATAGATGTAAATCAATAATTTGTAATAAAAATAGTTTTAGGGTTATCGACGAATAAATTTCTAGAGTTATCAGTGAAAAATTACCATCTAATAAAATAATAACTTCTTTTGATTTTTGTGAAATATTAAAGTTGTTAATATTTGCTCGTTAAATTTATTTCATATTGAGATATCTTAATTTATGTATATCTAACGAACCACATATTGTCGAGGGTAGCGTGGATTCTCTTTCCCTCATGGACGGAACAGATATCAGCGTCCCTCAGGACGGGACAAAGCTCAGCGTCCTGCTTATTTTTTTTGATTAGTTTGTTAGTTAATGGTTAATTTAGCACGGGATTAAGATTACCACGGATGTGATAATTTGTCTTGTCCTTAGAGACGGGATAATTTATCCCGGTCTTCTTACTTTTCAAAATAATCTCAATTGAATCCTCTTTTTCGATATTTTTTTTATTTAATTTTGATTATTAAAAATTTCAGTGGTTTTGTACTCTAATTATGCTCCACATCTTATCTTCATGGAGACCAAATTTTACATCTTTTAAAATTTGTTTACTATTTTTTTTGTAGGTACAGTATTTCTTTTTTGAATGGCCCAGGATCTCCTAAAACTGAGATTTTGTACCCACCAAAAAAATAGTAAACAAATTCTAAAAAATATAAAATTTGGTCGCCAAGCATATTTTATTATAATAATTATTTTGAGCGGTTCAGATCGACTATTCAGATTTTAAAAACAGAGATAAAGATGTGGAGCATTATTGGAGCACAAAACCATAGTGCATTTGAACCCTCCTAATATATATATATACATAAACTAGGGTGTTTCATGGAGTAAAACACATTTGTACTCCACGATATATCTTTATTTTCAAAATTCAAACAACCGATCTGAACCGCTCAACATGATCTCCATATTGAAATGTACTTGGAGAGAAAATTTTACATTTTTTGAAATTTTTTGTACTATTTTTTAATCCACTTTGAAATTTGCTAATCCACTGTGAACAGTAAAAATTTCTGGATCATCGGATAAGCAATTTTCAAAGTGGCCTAATAAATAGTAAAAAAATTCCACAAAATGTAAAATTTGGTCTCCAATGACATTTCAATATGGAGATCATGTTGAACGGTTCAAATTGATTGTTTGGATTTTCAAAATAAAAATATAGTGTCATGAAGTAAAAACTAGTTTTACTCCATGAAGCACTCTAGCCCAGCTCTCTATATATAGAGAGAGTGTGTCCGGCTAATATATTTTTAGTAGCATTTCAACCGCAATGCTACCAAAGATACAAAACAATGCTTTTAGCCGGACTCTCTCTCTCTCTATATACACACATAGATATTTTATATATACATGTGGAGATCCAGTCTTTAGATTTCATTAATAGTGACAAATACAGTATCAAATTACAAGATAAAACATCAAAGAAAGAAGAAAAAAATGCATACATAACAAGGAAAACGGAAAAATAGAAGCCGGGAAAATTAAACAATATATTAACATTAGAACACAAAATATACAAACAGTACATATATAAATGCTCAGCTCATATATATGTACATATTTTGTATCCATTAATGAAATAAAGGCTCAACCTTCTTGTTTATGTCAAAAAAAAAAAGTGCTCAGCTCAGACTAGTATAGTTTAAAATATACCTCTTATGCTTCCTCAAGTTATTAATTATGCAAATCCAGCCATAAAATTGCACAAAATGGGGGCACATTTAAAAACCATTTAATATTTTATTTTCTTTTAATTTACTGTTCAATTACTTTTATTTTATTATTTGTTTAGTGATTTGAGTTATAGGGTGAAATTAAAAGGGGCCTCTATACTGATAAATGTATCTCAAATCTGAACAAGGCAGACTCGGATAGAACAGTGTCCAGTACTTTGCATTATATAGCTTTAGTATCTTTCAAATTTTGGTATAATTTTTGTGCATTATTTTGTCAGGTATAAGTATAAAAATACCACATACAACTCTAGGCTCTGGCATCAGTTGCTCGATAGAATGTCGGAGAGTCAAATTGGAATATGAGATACCAGAAAAATGCTAAAAAAAAAATAAAAAAAAAAAAGAAAAAAAAAAGAAAAGGAGAAAGAGTAATCAATAGTGTCAATTGGAGCAAAAGAGAAGTCAGGTGTGTACCTGGAAAGGAGAAAGTAGATATGAAATAAAAACCGATTTTTTTTTTCTTTATTAACTTCTTCCTTAAGTAACTTTTTTCAATTAATGAGATAAACATGAGAGGAAAAAAAATGATATTTAGAAAGAAAAGTTTCTCTCTCAATATTGCAATAGTTGAGCTCAAAATAGCACCCCGCAATATTAGAGCATTTATATTTTTGAAACTATTAGAGTTTCTAATATGATGTGGTAGTTTATAATCTAGTTTCAGAGGTGTGAGAGAGTTTATTGTTTAGCAACTATGCAGAAAAGTTTCTTATTAAGAAATTGTTTATAAACTCTAAGTGAGCAAGACAGGCTCCTCTAAGTGAGCAAATAAATGCAATCGCATGAATGCATGGTTGTCCACTGATTTGCCACTCTCTACATGTGCACTCCGCCTTAAAATTGTACAGCAAATGGAAGCTCTCATCCCACGACCCGTGAATTTGATCAAGAGCAACTTGCCTTCCCGCCCAAGCTTTGTTATATGATACCTTGACATGGAACTCATCCTCTAACTTGTCCTTTATTTCCTTTGCTCCAGACGAGGGATGCTTTCGTAACCAATCTCCAACCCTGTCAAAAACCCAATACTTAGAAGCCATCTTTCCATCAACCATGGTAGTGGATGGACATGTATGTTCAGCTGGTAATAACTTCACCTGAATTTACAAAAATTCGAATTTATCATTACATAGTACATTTCATAGCACATAACAAATAAATTTACCTAAATTTGGCAAGCATACCATAAATGTTTTGTTATCTTGGAGTATGGAAGCACGAATTCTCCAAGGACAACTAGGATGTTTGCATTCTCCTATGAATCTTTTCTTGTCCGACTTCACTGTGTGTACTTCAAACTCATTTTTAATGGCAAAATGCCGTAATGCCTTCCTAAATGCATCGACATCAGGAAATAATGCATTAACCTCAATTTTGGGATTTTCATGATCAAACGCAATGATAGGCTCACATTGAACAACATCATCTACCATTTGCTCCTTATGCGCATTGTTCTCAATATCATCTACTGTTGGCTCCTCATACACATTATCCGCTTCCGGATCAATGTGTACCTCCTCAATAGCAAAACCCATCTCAACATCAAAACTATACATAACCTCCTCATTGAATCCAACATATTCGTCAGGGTTGTCAGATTGCTCAAGTTGCCCTGACATGTTACATCCTTGGGAACTCTCCATTTGACTCTGACTACCAAATGCAATGGTTGGTGTTGGTTGGAATGGAGTGCATGGATAAGTAGAATTGGTACCACTACACTTTGAACTTCCATCCGAATCACAAACAATAACAAAAAGTGAGATTTTTCTTTCATTTTTGTACATCCTAAACATCTCTGGTATTTGTGACTCAGACACTACTCCTACTTCTCTGCCCTCATTTTTGTCAAACATCCATATTTTTGGTGTTTGACAACTCCCCCAACATAGCTCGTCGAACAAGTCACTCATCAAATCACACAAAGAGAATCTATCAGAATCAACGACCCATTTTAATGTCTTTCCCTTTATATAATTCTTTTCACCATCATCTTTCTTTTTGAGGAATGCTTCAATCTTAACCTCGATCCTAAATGCAGTTTCAGGGTCATACCTATATGAAATTATATAAATAATGTTAGTTGACACACTACTCTATCACTTACTTCATGCAACAACTATTTAAATTGAAATAAAAATCTTACCCACTAGGAATCCATGAGTTGTCCATCTTATTCACACATCCAAACCCGTTCCTAAAGCATCAATATTGGTGGAGAAACCTGCATTTCAGATGTACAAATAAATCAGTTTATATGAACTTTGAATTACCAGCGCTATTTCAAATGTACTGGAGAAACGTATATAAATGGGTTACCAGTGCTATTCTATGCCCCTGTATCTTCACCTTCCCTTTGAATTACCAATGCTATTCTATGCCCCTGTAGCCTAATGTGAAGATAATGGAAAAAAAATTAAATTAGGGAAAGATATATACTTGGATATTAGTTCCCTGGAAACACGGTTGAAAAAAAAAAATTAAATTAGGGAAAGATACATGTGGCCTCCCATTATTATTTTTATTTTAGCAACACATTTACACAATCAAGTCCAACCTGTACGTACTTGATAATTGGAGATCTAACTTGCAAAATTTTCCAAATAGAAATAAATAAATGTTTCCAAAAAATATTCTCCAGCAATGGTATGAGAATTAAGAAAATTAAATTGGAATACATGGATATTGAAATGGGAGATTGAGATATGGTTATAATATCTTACTTTACTTGAAAAAAAATGATTTTGGTTGAATTATGAGGCAAGCCATGCTTAAATGACAAAAAAAAAACACAAATTGGACCTTAAAATCAATCCAACAGAAATTGGACTTTCAAAATCTGACTTTCAATATCATCAATAGGACATGTGAAATTTTTCAATGCAATATCGCTGCTACCAATTTCTATTTTTTTTTATTTCTCCAACATTTTATATCAAACTTTGAAAGCTGGTACAAGGGTATAGTGGATGGAGACTTACCGAGTGAGGGAGAGGAAGCCCTATGCGGAGGAGAGAGGCGGGCGGAGGAGAGAGGAGGCGGGCGGAGGAGACAGGGTGCGATGCCTAGGTTTGAACTGACGGAGAATTTTTTTTCTTCAGTATTTCACCTCTTGAGCAGGGCTATTTTCGTCCATAATATAATTTGTTGATTTTTTCAATTAAAAATCTGAATTTAAAGTATAATTGTGGCAATTAGCTTAATTTTATAACTTTGGAGTGGCAAATAACTAATTTTAAGTTTTGGGGTGGCAAATAACTAATTTCCAAGTTTTGGAGTGGCAAAGAAAATTTTTTCCCTTTTGTATATCACATAGTTTTTTCCTTAGAATTCTCTTGATGGATTACACTTTATATGTATATATTCTATTGGATTACACACTTTGAGTGTTGAAGTGCCACAGAGAATCTGAGATGGATTGAGATAGAAGATACTGCGCCATTCTTGGAAGGGAAGCTGGAGCATGAAACCTTGCAGGAAATCTATTTCAAGATTATGTGCTAGATTATCAAGATATGTAAAATATAGAATTAGTGAATTAAGGAAAGAAGTATAAGGCAGATTGTATTCTCCTCTATGCTCATCTAAGTTATAAATAAATCCTATCTGCTGTATACTGGTATGTATGTAAGAATTTTTTGAATCAATAAAACAGAAGGGAGGGAAGGGATTTCAGGGAGTCTGGTGTTCATGTGATTTTTCCTCTAAACTTATTAATTTAACATTGAGTACTCATAATATAGTGAAATTCCTTTCTAAAAATCTATCAGAATATTGTACGATGTTTCAGCAAAGCTGTTTAAGAAAGTCCTGTAATGATGAACTTCCATATCATGATTCGAACTATCATTTCTCTGAACCTGATAAAAAGGTTTCAGGTTTACAGTATATTCATAATAAATATTACCAATTTGGATAATAACACGACAAATACTGCAATGAATTTGAAACTAAAACAAATAATGATAATAAATACTAGTTACTAAGCCGTTTCACAACTAGTATGTTTTGACATAACCGAGCAAACAAAATTGAGAAATTATTTGAACAAACACAGAAACAAAGTCAAAGCAATAAGGAACTTCTTTGATTGGATAACAGAATTCACATGGCCCATAGAGTTTGATTGTTACCAGTTTACCTCATAAATGTCCCTATCATATTGTTGGAATTATTGTCAATGAACCATAAAATTGTAACAGGAGAGATAAGGAATTTTATGAATACAAGATTTTATTCATTCTTGACTGAGAAATACAAGATACAGTTTGCCCTTTTTATAGAGAATGCGAAATCTCTTTATTACACTGACTAATTACAGTTTTACCCCTTTCTAACAATCAGTCAATGACTAACTAAATCTCTAATTTCTTGCTAACAGCTTCACTAACTAACTTGCTCTAACTAACTTTGGGTTAATCATAGCTGTTGACTTGGAGTCTGCTATGAGCTGCTGTTTCGACACAGTTAGCTGTTGCCTTGATTCGGTCAGCATTGGTTTATTAAATCTCAATGGCTTACCTAGAATATGAAAAATTTGGGTTATAACTAAACACATACAAGCATTTGTTATTTTTTCTTTTTCTTTCTGACATCTTAAATCTACATATAATAGGCCACAATCGGGTCCCAATTTTTAACATTCCAGGAAAATTGTGTTACATATTGTCATAGCCCATCCTGAAAAGAAAAGGGAACAGAAAAAGAAAAGGAAAAAAAGAAAAAAACTGAGTTCTGAATTATAGGTCAGATACGGGTCAGGTGGACCCATTAGGTGTACCGAGGTAGGTAAAACAATTAATTTATGAAAAATGAAGATATTTCTCTAACTGGGACAACAAAACTACTATATGCTACACGGTAACAATACTGTTGTTGTTTCTGGTACGTACCATTACCGGTACAGGCACTGCTGCTGGTTATGGCTTGTACCAGAATCAGTACTGGCATTGTTGCTGGTTCTGATATGTACCAGAACCAATACCGACATTGCTGCTGGTTTTGGTACATACCAGTAGTGATATGAACTTGAATACTTAAATTCTAGGTATAAAGCATCGACTGACACATGATGATATTATGGTAAATGTTCCTTAGGCGTGACCTTTGTCATTACTAGCTAGTATATATGATACTACCTCTTCTAATGAATCTGAGCTTGATGGGAACAAAAGGGTGTTTGTCTGTTTTTAAAGCCTATGCATATGTAAGTATTGCTCATTTTCATTTTTTCTTGTGTTTTATACTTTATTTTATAATAATTTTTATTGGGATCATATTTAGTTTAATTAAGGTTAGCCTATACACAAGGCTAAATTTAAAATAGTGAAAAGTTCAGTTTACTCTCAGATACACTCATAAAATAGAATTCGCATCTTATGAAATATCTCAAAGTTTGAGTTGAACTGTAAAAATTTCGATCTATTCAAATCTTTCTGCATTCTGAATAGTCACAGAAAAAAAGTTTGAGCAGACTTTAGATAAAATGAATATTTTAGATATCTCAGATGATACGATAATCAATAAAAATGAATTCAGCCGTATGGTTTTTCAACAGTATTTTTGAATAATATTACTTATCAAATTCTTAGCGGATTTCATATTTGGATTGTGTAAGATCCGCATACAAATCCAATAACCAACACAGTTTTTTTTTTTTTTTTTTATTTTATATAATCCATATATGGATCTAATAAACTATTGAATAGTTCTTAGATTTATATGCAGATCCATTCATATGAATTTGGATTAAATTTACAAATATCTTTTGGCAGCCCTAATTATAATGTTCAATGCCATCACGAAAATTAATGACTTGCAATGCAGAATCCTACAAAATCAATACAATCTCGCCGATGGAAAGAGATCACCTGCCCCCAGTGCGGCTGACACGTGGGCCCAGACGGGTTTAAACATTTAAATATTAGTTTTTAATTTTGCTGCAGGCCCACGTATTAGCGACATAGATGCAGGAAAATCTTGCCCCTGGGGTGTAGAGGATTCGGTTCCCTCGCGGAAGCCAAGTTTGTGAAAAATTCACTCTGATATTCTATACTAAATTTTTGTTTCTTTTCATATAGTCTTTGTAATTACAAAATTTAAACTTCATCCGGTAACATAAATTAGATTTTGTTTTTAAATTAATTATTTTGATATAACTAAATTTTTGGCATATAAATTTTTTTTTTCAAAATTTTATTGCATAATTAACAATAATTACATCGTAAATTATAATGACCATGCTATTGTATCAAAGGCTTCCAATATGTAACCCTAGTTACCCATGATTATAATTTCATGATTTCTAAAAATTATGGCATTCATATTACAAATGTGGCTTCCTGATTGTAGCTTTACTAAAGCAATGAAAAAGTTTACCTTAAAAACTGAAGCAATGAAAAAGAACGGGGCCAAAGGCCTTGCTATGAAAGAGGGCACACATATAAAATGGCATCCGTATTACAAATGTGGCTTCCTGATTGTAGCTTTACTAAAGCAATGAAAAAGTTTACCTTAAAAAATAAAGCAATGGAAAAGAACGGGGCCGAAGGCCGAACCTGACCGAATTCATATTTGCTTGTTCGTATATGAATATAGAATGGAAATGATTTTAACAAAATAGAATTCAGTAAAGTTGAATTCTAATATTTTTTTTATGATTAAAATGTTCAAATAAAGAATTCAAAAAAGTTGAATTCTAATATTTTTTTTAGCCATTCGACAGGCACAAATTCCCGAAATTTTTATTAATATACAAAAGAAATAATAAATTTAACAATCTATATAATGTTCTGATAAAATTTGAAATCTATCGAAACTGATGACATTTCGATGACAATGTCATCGGTTTCAGAAGCTAGAACCGATAAAGTCATCGGTTTCAGATGGTAGAACCGATAACAATGTCATCAGTTTCAGCCTCAAAATTCAATTCCCGGGTCCCGGGAAACTTTGCAATATATCTCAATTTTTTATTTAATTATTTTATTTAATTAGAAAATATTATAATTTTTTTATTAAAATATTAGAAATAGTTTTATATTTCTTTGAAATTAAATAGAATATCATATAATTTGATTTATTAGAAAGACTGCAACAAATAACCCGGATCAATATTTTTCAAATCGGATTTTTCGCGGTTGTAAGAAAAATTAAAATATTTCTTTGTGTGTTATTGAAAAAAAATAAAAATACTTTGAATCTGAATTATTGATCCCGATTCAAAATCCACTTCTAGATAAATAAAGAAAATATTATGGTCTTTCTATTTTTGAAAAAATACAAATTTAAGAAAACTTTTCAAAACATGTAATCATTACTTTTATCAGATGGAAATCTAAGTCATTCGTTGTTTTAATCTGATATAATTCTGGCATCAAAAAGTGTGTATCCTGCATCAAAAATTGTGCATAAATATATTACTCAAAGTTATCTCCCGGGAATTGAATTTTGAGGCTAAAACCGATGACATTGTCATTGGTTCTAGCTTCTGAAATCGATGACAAAGTCATTGGTTCTAGCTTCTGAAACCGATGACAATGTTATCGGTTTCGATAGATTTCGAATTTTATCAGAACATTGTATAGATTGTTAAATTTATTATTTCTTTTGTATATTAATAAATTGTTAAATTTATTATTTCTTTTGTATATTAATAAATGTTTCAGCTCAAATTCTTTCACCAACTAATAATGTACGTATTTCATGGAAACCCTTCAAAAACTTTCACCAACTCAAATTATTTTATCAACTCATAAAAAATATAGCATATTTAATAAAATAACATCTTCTAATTGGTCGGTTTCTGAGAGCAAATGATTTATTTCTATATTTTTTGACACATACACCAGTTTATATCTAAATGTCATTGTGCATAGGTTACAAGTAAATAAATGAATCATTTGCTCTTGAAAAACTGACCAATTAGGAAACTGATATTTTTCTTAAACATGTTTCATATATATTAACCTTTTAATGGAGAGAAAAATGTATGTTTTATAAATTTAAAATGAGTTTCAATACAAAAGACAATAACATGGGTAAATTTTTTAGTTTTTAAAATTTAGAAGGATAAATATGATATTATGAATTTTTAGAGGGGGTATGTAATTTCAAAGTTTTCTAATTAATGTAATAATTGCTCATCGTAAAAACTAAAAAACTCTAATTAAGGATAATACTCGTAGCTCAATAAAATGTAATAAATGTACCCCAAGACTTACATTCAAATGAAAAAAATACGGCTAGTGCTAAAAATTCATCACTAACATATACTAAAACGGATACTAATCTAATAAAAAAGAATTCTCTTTTGAGCCATAATCAGAACATCAACGAGATAATACACATGAATTATGTGAATTTTCTAAAGAGCAATCCAAACCATAGTGACAATATACACGTTTAATTAATTCGCATTTTATTTGTTTTTTTTTTTTACTTTTCCGAATCAAACTCCGTTTAATTAAAACGAGACAAAACGTTTAATACGTTTTATTTGTGAAAAACCCGGGATTTTTTTCTTTGGATTTTTTTTTTCTTTCTTGTTGTGCTAAATAATTTCCGAATTATACCCGAATCACGAATTTTTGACCCTTCCTAATTGAACCCGAACTATTTGTTTGTCACTATGGTCCAAACTGTGCCAAAGACATACACATGTAGTGGAAGTTCATTAATTAAGAATAACATAAAATTATTACACTTATTTTAATTCTCATTTTTCTATTTTGTATTTTTTACCTTTTCAACGGTCTCGATTCTCTCGGGTCCTTAAGCCTTGACATTTTTTTCACCGCATGATTTTCGAAACAAAATCTGTAAACACAAACTTCATCAAAGAAATTAGGAATAAGTAGCCCGTACTTAAAAAAAAGTCTTTTTAAATTGCCAACTCAAATAAGTAAGTTATCTATTTTTTAAGCAGCCGATCACATCATACATGATATCTTTCTCATTTTACTTTATTCTAAAGTGAACTAGACACGTAACTTTGAACTTTTATGAAAAGATAAATGCTTAATTGCCGGATCTAAGACTTAGTAACTAAGTCATCTCTATCATTTAAAAAATTTAAATGTATATTGAAATTGAATTGAATTGAATTTTGTTTTTCTAAAGTTTGTATATATTTTATACCTATCATAAAATGATAAATCTTTGTTTGTAACTCATGATTAGAGTTTCATTTGATGTTAAGAAGGTCTTGAATTCAATAACCACTTTTCACATATTATGGATTTTATAGTTTAACCTCCTCTAATCAAATTTTCTAGTTCTGCCTCTAACTTTTAGAAAAATATAATCTAAATAACCTACTACAAAACCAAACATAAAATGAACTTTCATAAAATGCAAACATACATGGATGATTTGTGAGTACGTCATTCTAATTTATCATAAAAAGAAAAATCAAAATTAAAGAAGTTAAATTATGAAAGAAATTAAGAAAACATCATGTGGTGAAAAATTATTTAGTAGTCAACAAAATGTTGTGAAACTTATGATTACTTATTTTATAACAAAATAAGATTTCATCACAACTAAAGGAGGTGCATGGGTGACATAAGAGACCAAATATTTATGAAAGGTATAGCCGGCTATAATGGATGAAAATTAAATTATATATATATATGAGGAGAGTTCAAATGCACTTTTTTTTTGGGTGCTCCAATATACTCCACATAATTTATCTCTGTTTTTAAAGTCCGTACAGTCGATCTGAACCGCTAAATATGATCTTCATAATAAAATATACTTGGAGACCAAATTTTATATTTTTTTACTATTTTTTTTCATAGGTACAAAATCATTGTTTTAAAGAGAGTCTGGACCATCCGATAAAGTGATATTGTACCTATAAAAAAATGGGGGAATTTCATGTATATCCCTCAAAAGTTTCAACATTACATATTTATCCCTCCAAAATCAATAATTACATATTTATCCTTAAAAATTATAGAAACTCACATATTTGTCCAATCTAACTATATTATATATCAAATATCTCTAAAAAATAATTAAATAATATTTTTCAAACATTAAAATTTATTTTAAATAATAATTAATATTGTAATGACCATGATACCCTTCATCTCTCTCTTTAATCTGTTGAGTCGTCCTTTAATCTGTTCAGTGCAATTTGTTACTGTACGGTTCAGTTCTGGTACTGGTACGGTTCAATGGTGATATTGGTACGGTACGGTTCAATACTAGTATGGCTATGTACTGATACTAGTACGTTTTAATACTACTTTCTAACACACTGACCTTAGAAAGAAAAATAGAAAAAAGATAAAATGGGAATACATAAAAAATGTTAAATATAATGGATTGGACAAATATGTGAGTTTCTACAATTTTTAAGGATAAATATGTAATTATTGATTTTAGAGGGATAAATACGTAATATTGAAACTTTTTAGGGATATACATGAAATTCCCCCTAAAAAAAATGTAAAAAAATTCTAAAAAATATAAAATTTGGTCTCCAAGCATATTTTATTATGAAGATCATGTTTAGCGGTTCGAATCAACTGTACGGACTTTGAAAACAGAGATAAACGATGCAGAGTATTTTGGAGCATATTGGAGCACCAAAAAAATGGTGCATTACTGCATTTGAACCCTTCTCTATATATATTTATATAGAGGAGGTTCAAATGCACCATGGTTTTGTACCGAAATTTTTAATAATCGAAATTAAATAAAAAAAATATCGAAAAAGAGGATTCAATTGAAATTATTTTGAAAAATAAGAAGACCGGGATAAATTATCCCGTCTCTAGAGAGGGGACAAATTATCATGTCCATGATAATCTTAATCCCGTGCTAAATTAACCATTAACTAACAAACAAATAAAAAAAAAATAAGTAGGGACGCTGAGCTTTGTCCCGTCCCTGAGGGACGTTGATATCTGTCCCGTCCGTGAGGGAAAGAGAATCTGCTACCCTCCACAATATGTGGTCCGTTAGATATACATAAATTAAGATATCTGAATATGAAATAAATTTAACGAGTAGACATTTAACAGCTTTAATATTTCACAAAAGTCAAAGAGAAGTTATTATTTTATTAGATGGTAATTTTTCCGATAACTCTAGAGATTTATTCGCCGATAACCCTAAAACTATTTTTATTACAAATAATATATGTAAATCAATAATTTGTAATAAAAATAGTTTTAGGGTTATCGGCGAATAAATCCCTAGGGATATTGGTGAAAAGTTACCATATAATAAAATAATAGATGTAAATCAATAATTTGTAATAAAAATAGTTTTAGGGTTATCGGCGAATAAATCCCTAGGGTTATCAGTGAAAAATTACCATATAATAAAATAACAGATGTAAATCAATAATTTGTAATAAAAATAGTTTTAGGGTTATCGGCGAATAAATCCTTAGGGTTATCGGTGAAAAATTATCATCTAATAAAATAACAAATGTAAATCAATAATTTGTAATAAAAATAGTTTTAGGGTTATCGGCGAATAAATTTCTAGAGATATCGGTGAAAAATTACCATATAATAAAATAATAGATGTAAATCAATAATTTGTAATAAAAATAGTTTTAAGGTTATCAGCGAATAAATCCTTAGGGTTATCAGTGAAAAATTATCATCTAATAAAACAATAGATGTAAATCAATAATTTGTAATAAAAATAGTTTTAGGGTTATCGGCGAATAAATCCCTAGGGATATCGGTGAAAAGTTACCATATAATAAAATAATAGATGTAAATCAATAATTTGTAATAAAAATAGTTTTAGGGTTATCAGCGAATAAATCCCTATGGTTATCAGTGAAAAATTACCATATAATAAAATAACAGATGTAAATCAATAATTTGTAATAAAAATAGTTTTCGGGTTATCAGCGAATAAATCCTTAGGGTTATCGGTGAAAAATTATCATCCAATAAAATAACAGATGTAAATCAATAATTTGTAATAAAAATAGTTTTAGGGTTATCGGCGAATAAATTTCTAGAGATATCGGTGAAAAATTACCATATAATAAAATAATAGATGTAAATCAATAATTTGTAATAAAAATAGTTTTAGGGTTATCGGCGAATAAATCCCTAGGGATATCGGTGAAAAATTATCATATAATAAAATAATAGATGTAAATCAATAATTTGTAATAAAAATAGTTTTAGGGTTATCGACGAATAAATTTCTAGAGTTATCAGTGAAAAATTACCATCTAATAAAATAATAACTTCTTTTGATTTTTGTGAAATATTAAAGTTGTTAATATTTGCTCGTTAAATTTATTTCATATTGAGATATCTTAATTTATGTATATCTAACGAACCACATATTGTCGAGGGTAGCGTGGATTCTCTTTCCCTCATGGACGGAACAGATATCAGCGTCCCTCAGGACGGGACAAAGCTCAGCGTCCTGCTTATTTTTTTTGATTAGTTTGTTAGTTAATGGTTAATTTAGCACGGGATTAAGATTACCACGGATGTGATAATTTGTCTTGTCCTTAGAGACGGGATAATTTATCCCGGTCTTCTTACTTTTCAAAATAATCTCAATTGAATCCTCTTTTTCGATATTTTTTTTATTTAATTTTGATTATTAAAAATTTCAGTGGTTTTGTACTCTAATTATGCTCCACATCTTATCTTCATGGAGACCAAATTTTACATCTTTTAAAATTTGTTTACTATTTTTTTTGTAGGTACAGTATTTCTTTTTTGAATGGCCCAGGATCTCCTAAAACTGAGATTTTGTACCCACCAAAAAAATAGTAAACAAATTCTAAAAAATATAAAATTTGGTCGCCAAGCATATTTTATTATAATAATTATTTTGAGCGGTTCAGATCGACTATTCAGATTTTAAAAACAGAGATAAAGATGTGGAGCATTATTGGAGCACAAAACCATAGTGCATTTGAACCCTCCTAATATATATATATACATAAACTAGGGTGTTTCATGGAGTAAAACACATTTGTACTCCACGATATATCTTTATTTTCAAAATTCAAACAACCGATCTGAACCGCTCAACATGATCTCCATATTGAAATGTACTTGGAGAGAAAATTTTACATTTTTTGAAATTTTTTGTACTATTTTTTAATCCACTTTGAAATTTGCTGATCCACTGTGAACAGTAAAAATTTCTGGATCATCGGATAAGCAATTTTCAAAGTGGCCTAATAAATAGTAAAAAAATTCCACAAAATGTAAAATTTGGTCTCCAATGACATTTCAATATGGAGATCATGTTGAACGGTTCAAATTGATTGTTTGGATTTTCAAAATAAAAATATAGTGTCATGAAGTAAAAACTAGTTTTACTCCATGAAGCACTCTAGCCCAGCTCTCTATATATAGAGAGAGTGTGTCCGGCTAATATATTTTTAGTAGCATTTCAACCGCAATGCTACCAAAGATACAAAACAATGCTTTTAGCCGGACTCTCTCTCTCTCTATATACACACATAGATATTTTATATATACATGTGGAGATCCAGTCTTTAGATTTCATTAATAGTGACAAATACAGTATCAAATTACAAGATAAAACATCAAAGAAAGAAGAAAAAAATGCATACATAACAAGGAAAACGGAAAAATAGAAGCCGGGAAAATTAAACAATATATTAACATTAGAACACAAAATATACAAACAGTACATATATAAATGCTCAGCTCATATATATGTACATATTTTGTATCCATTAATGAAATAAAGGCTCAACCTTCTTGTTTATGTCAAAAAAAAAAAGTGCTCAGCTCAGACTAGTATAGTTTAAAATATACCTCTTATGCTTCCTCAAGTTATTAATTATGCAAATCCAGCCATAAAATTGCACAAAATGGGGGCACATTTAAAAACCATTTAATATTTTATTTTCTTTTAATTTACTGTTCAATTACTTTTATTTTATTATTTGTTTAGTGATTTGAGTTATAGGGTGAAATTAAAAGGGGCCTCTATACTGATAAATGTATCTCAAATCTGAACAAGGCAGACTCGGATAGAACAGTGTCCAGTACTTTGCATTATATAGCTTTAGTATCTTTCAAATTTTGGTATAATTTTTGTGCATTATTTTGTCAGGTATAAGTATAAAAATACCACATACAACTCTAGGCTCTGGCATCAGTTGCTCGATAGAATGTCGGAGAGTCAAATTGGAATATGAGATACCAGAAAAATGCTAAAAAAAAAATAAAAAAAAAAAAGAAAAAAAAAAGAAAAGGAGAAAGAGTAATCAATAGTGTCAATTGGAGCAAAAGAGAAGTCAGGTGTGTACCTGGAAAGGAGAAAGTAGATATGAAATAAAAACCGATTTTTTTTTTCTTTATTAACTTCTTCCTTAAGTAACTTTTTTCAATTAATGAGATAAACATGAGAGGAAAAAAAATGATATTTAGAAAGAAAAGTTTCTCTCTCAATATTGCAATAGTTGAGCTCAAAATAGCACCCCGCAATATTAGAGCATTTATATTTTTGAAACTATTAGAGTTTCTAATATGATGTGGTAGTTTATAATTTAGTTTCAGAGGTGTGAGAGAGTTTATTGTTTAGCAACTATGCAGAAAAGTTTCTTATTAAGAAATTGTTTATAAACTCTAAGTGAGCAAGACAGGCTCCTCTAAGTGAGCAAATAAATGCAATCGCATGAATGCATGGTTGTCCACTGATTTGCCACTCTCTACATGTGCACTCCGCCTTAAAATTGTACAGCAAATGGAAGCTCTCATCCCACGACCCGTGAATTTGATCAAGAGCAACTTGCCTTCCCGCCCAAGCTTTGTTATATGATACCTTGACATGGAACTCATCCTCTAACTTGTCCTTTATTTCCTTTGCTCCAGACGAGGGATGCTTTCGTAACCAATCTCCAACCCTGTCAAAAACCCAATACTTAGAAGCCATCTTTCCATCAACCATGGTAGTGGATGGACATGTATGTTCAGCTGGTAATAACTTCACCTGAATTTACAAAAATTCGAATTTATCATTACATAGTACATTTCATAGCACATAACAAATAAATTTACCTAAATTTGGCAAGCATACCATAAATGTTTTGTTATCTTGGAGTATGGAAGCACGAATTCTCCAAGGACAACTAGGATGTTTGCATTCTCCTATGAATCTTTTCTTGTCCGACTTCACTGTGTGTACTTCAAACTCATTTTTAATGGCAAAATGCCGTAATGCCTTCCTAAATGCATCGACATCAGGAAATAATGCATTAACCTCAATTTTGGGATTTTCATGATCAAACGCAATGATAGGCTCACATTGAACAACATCATCTACCATTTGCTCCTTATGCGCATTGTTCTCAATATCATCTACTGTTGGCTCCTCATACACATTATCCGCTTCCGGATCAATGTGTACCTCCTCAATAGCAAAACCCATCTCAACATCAAAACTATACATAACCTCCTCATTGAATCCAACATATTCGTCAGGGTTGTCAGATTGCTCAAGTTGCCCTGACATGTTACATCCTTGGGAACTCTCCATTTGACTCTGACTACCAAATGCAATGGTTGGTGTTGGTTGGAATGGAGTGCATGGATAAGTAGAATTGGTACCACTACACTTTGAACTTCCATCCGAATCACAAACAATAACAAAAAGTGAGATTTTTCTTTCATTTTTGTACATCCTAAACATCTCTGGTATTTGTGACTCAGACACTACTCCTACTTCTCTGCCCTCATTTTTGTCAAACATCCATATTTTTGGTGTTTGACAACTCCCCCAACATAGCTCGTCGAACAAGTCACTCATCAAATCACACAAAGAGAATCTATCAGAATCAACGACCCATTTTAATGTCTTTCCCTTTATATAATTCTTTTCACCATCATCTTTCTTTTTGAGGAATGCTTCAATCTTAACCTCGATCCTAAATGCAGTTTCAGGGTCATACCTATATGAAATTATATAAATAATGTTAGTTGACACACTACTCTATCACTTACTTCATGCAACAACTATTTAAATTGAAATAAAAATCTTACCCACTAGGAATCCATGAGTTGTCCATCTTATTCACACATCCAAACCCGTTCCTAAAGCATCAATATTGGTGGAGAAACCTGCATTTCAGATGTACAAATAAATCAGTTTATATGAACTTTGAATTACCAGCGCTATTTCAAATGTACTGGAGAAACGTATATAAATGGGTTACCAGTGCTATTCTATGCCCCTGTATCTTCACCTTCCCTTTGAATTACCAATGCTATTCTATGCCCCTGTAGCCTAATGTGAAGATAATGGAAAAAAAATTAAATTAGGGAAAGATATATACTTGGATATTAGTTCCCTGGAAACACGGTTGAAAAAAAAAAATTAAATTAGGGAAAGATACATGTGGCCTCCCATTATTATTTTTATTTTAGCAACACATTTACACAATCAAGTCCAACCTGTACGTACTTGATAATTGGAGATCTAACTTGCAAAATTTTCCAAATAGAAATAAATAAATGTTTCCAAAAAATATTCTCCAGCAATGGTATGAGAATTAAGAAAATTAAATTGGAATACATGGATATTGAAATGGGAGATTGAGATATGGTTATAATATCTTACTTTACTTGAAAAAAAATGATTTTGGTTGAATTATGAGGCAAGCCATGCTTAAATGACAAAAAAAAAACACAAATTGGACCTTAAAATCAATCCAACAGAAATTGGACTTTCAAAATCTGACTTTCAATATCATCAATAGGACATGTGAAATTTTTCAATGCAATATCGCTGCTACCAATTTCTATTTTTTTTTATTTCTCCAACATTTTATATCAAACTTTGAAAGCTGGTACAAGGGTATAGTGGATGGAGACTTACCGAGTGAGGGAGAGGAAGCCCTATGCGGAGGAGAGAGGCGGGCGGAGGAGAGAGGAGGCGGGCGGAGGAGACAGGGTGCGATGCCTAGGTTTGAACTGACGGAGAATTTTTTTTCTTCAGTATTTCACCTCTTGAGCAGGGCTATTTTCGTCCATAATATAATTTGTTGATTTTTTCAATTAAAAATCTGAATTTAAAGTATAATTGTGGCAATTAGCTTAATTTTATAACTTTGGAGTGGCAAATAACTAATTTTAAGTTTTGGGGTGGCAAATAACTAATTTCCAAGTTTTGGAGTGGCAAAGAAAATTTTTTCCCTTTTGTATATCACATAGTTTTTTCCTTAGAATTCTCTTGATGGATTACACTTTATATGTATATATTCTATTGGATTACACACTTTGAGTGTTGAAGTGCCACAGAGAATCTGAGATGGATTGAGATAGAAGATACTGCGCCATTCTTGGAAGGGAAGCTGGAGCATGAAACCTTGCAGGAAATCTATTTCAAGATTATGTGCTAGATTATCAAGATATGTAAAATATAGAATTAGTGAATTAAGGAAAGAAGTATAAGGCAGATTGTATTCTCCTCTATGCTCATCTAAGTTATAAATAAATCCTATCTGCTGTATACTGGTATGTATGTAAGAATTTTTTGAATCAATAAAACAGAAGGGAGGGAAGGGATTTCAGGGAGTCTGGTGTTCATGTGATTTTTCCTCTAAACTTATTAATTTAACATTGAGTACTCATAATATAGTGAAATTCCTTTCTAAAAATCTATCAGAATATTGTACGATGTTTCAGCAAAGCTGTTTAAGAAAGTCCTGTAATGATGAACTTCCATATCATGATTCGAACTATCATTTCTCTGAACCTGATAAAAAGGTTTCAGGTTTACAGTATATTCATAATAAATATTACCAATTTGGATAATAACACGACAAATACTGCAATGAATTTGAAACTAAAACAAATAATGATAATAAATACTAGTTACTAAGCCGTTTCACAACTAGTATGTTTTGACATAACCGAGCAAACAAAATTGAGAAATTATTTGAACAAACACAGAAACAAAGTCAAAGCAATAAGGAACTTCTTTGATTGGATAACAGAATTCACATGGCCCATAGAGTTTGATTGTTACCAGTTTACCTCATAAATGTCCCTATCATATTGTTGGAATTATTGTCAATGAACCATAAAATTGTAACACGAGAGATAAGGAATTTTATGAATACAAGATTTTATTCATTCTTGACTGAGAAATACAAGATACAGTTTGCCCTTTTTATAGAGAATGCGAAATCTCTTTATTACACTGACTAATTACAGTTTTACCCCTTTCTAACAATCAGTCAATGACTAACTAAATCTCTAATTTCTTGCTAACAGCTTCACTAACTAACTTGCTCTAACTAACTTTGGGTTAATCATAGCTGTTGACTTGGAGTCTGCTATGAGCTGCTGTTTCGACACAGTTAGCTGTTGCCTTGATTCGGTCAGCATTGGTTTATTAAATCTCAATGGCTTACCTAGAATATGAAAAATTTGGGTTATAACTAAACACATACAAGCATTTGTTATTTTTTCTTTTTCTTTCTGACATCTTAAATCTACATATAATAGGCCACAATCGGGTCCCAATTTTTAACATTCCAGGAAAATTGTGTTACATATTGTCATAGCCCATCCTGAAAAGAAAAGGGAACAGAAAAAGAAAAGGAAAAAAAGAAAAAAACTGAGTTCTGAATTATAGGTCAGATACGGGTCAGGTGGACCCATTAGGTGTACCGAGGTAGGTAAAACAATTAATTTATGAAAAATGAAGATATTTCTCTAACTGGGACAACAAAACTACTATATGCTACACGGTAACAATACTGTTGTTGTTTCTGGTACGTACCATTACCGGTACAGGCACTGCTGCTGGTTATGGCTTGTACCAGAATCAGTACTGGCATTGTTGCTGGTTCTGATATGTACCAGAACCAATACCGACATTGCTGCTGGTTTTGGTACATACCAGTAGTGATATGAACTTGAATACTTAAATTCTAGGTATAAAGCATCGACTGACACATGATGATATTATGGTAAATGTTCCTTAGGCGTGACCTTTGTCATTACTAGCTAGTATATATGATACTACCTCTTCTAATGAATCTGAGCTTGATGGGAACAAAAGGGTGTTTGTCTGTTTTTAAAGCCTATGCATATGTAAGTATTGCTCATTTTCATTTTTTCTTGTGTTTTATACTTTATTTTATAATAATTTTTATTGGGATCATATTTAGTTTAATTAAGGTTAGCCTATACACAAGGCTAAATTTAAAATAGTGAAAAGTTCAGTTTACTCTCAGATACACTCATAAAATAGAATTCGCATCTTATGAAATATCTCAAAGTTTGAGTTGAACTGTAAAAATTTCGATCTATTCAAATCTTTCTGCATTCTGAATAGTCACAGAAAAAAAGTTTGAGCAGACTTTAGATAAAATGAATATTTTAGATATCTCAGATGATACGATAATCAATAAAAATGAATTCAGCCGTATGGTTTTTCAACAGTATTTTTGAATAATATTACTTATCAAATTCTTAGCGGATTTCATATTTGGATTGTGTAAGATCCGCATACAAATCCAATAACCAACACAGTTTTTTTTTTATTTTTTTATTTTATATAATCCATATATGGATCTAATAAACTATTGAATAGTTCTTAGATTTATATGCAGATCCATTCATATGAATTTGGATTAAATTTACAAATATCTTTTGGCAGCCCTAATTATAATGTTCAATGCCATCACGAAAATTAATGACTTGCAATGCAGAATCCTACAAAATCAATACAATCTCGCCGATGGAAAGAGATCACCTGCCCCCAGTGCGGCTGACACGTGGGCCCAGACGGGTTTAAACATTTAAATATTAGTTTTTAATTTTGCTGCAGGCCCACGTATTAGCGACATAGATGCAGGAAAATCTTGCCCCTGGGGTGTAGAGGATTCGGTTCCCTCGCGGAAGCCAAGTTTGTGAAAAATTCACTCTGATATTCTATACTAAATTTTTGTTTCTTTTCATATAGTCTTTGTAATTACAAAATTTAAACTTCATCCGGTAACATAAATTAGATTTTGTTTTTAAATTAATTATTTTGATATAACTAAATTTTTGGCATATAAATTTTTTTTTTCAAAATTTTATTGCATAATTAACAATAATTACATCGTAAATTATAATGACCATGCTATTGTATCAAAGGCTTCCAATATGTAACCCTAGTTACCCATGATTATAATTTCATGATTTCTAAAAATTATGGCATTCATATTACAAATGTGGCTTCCTGATTGTAGCTTTACTAAAGCAATGAAAAAGTTTACCTTAAAAACTGAAGCAATGAAAAAGAACGGGGCCAAAGGCCTTGCTATGAAAGAGGGCACACATATAAAATGGCATCCGTATTACAAATGTGGCTTCCTGATTGTAGCTTTACTAAAGCAATGAAAAAGTTTACCTTAAAAAATAAAGCAATGGAAAAGAACGGGGCCGAAGGCCGAACCTGACCGAATTCATATTTGCTTGTTCGTATATGAATATAGAATGGAAATGATTTTAACAAAATAGAATTCAGTAAAGTTGAATTCTAATATTTTTTTTATGATTAAAATGTTCAAATAAAGAATTCAAAAAAGTTGAATTCTAATATTTTTTTTAGCCATTCGACAGGCACAAATTCCCGAAATTTTTATTAATATACAAAAGAAATAATAAATTTAACAATCTATATAATGTTCTGATAAAATTTGAAATCTATCGAAACCGATGACATTTCGATGACAATGTCATCGGTTTCAGAAGCTAGAACCGATAAAGTCATCGGTTTCAGATGGTAGAACCGATAACAATGTCATCAGTTTCAGCCTCAAAATTCAATTCCCGGGTCCCGGGAAACTTTGCAATATATCTCAATTTTTTATTTAATTATTTTATTTAATTAGAAAATATTATAATTTTTTTATTAAAATATTAGAAATAGTTTTATATTTCTTTGAAATTAAATAGAATATCATATAATTTGATTTATTAGAAAGACTGCAACAAATAACCCGGATCAATATTTTTCAAATCGGATTTTTCGCGGTTGTAAGAAAAATTAAAATATTTCTTTGTGTGTTATTGAAAAAAAATAAAAATACTTTGAATCTGAATTATTGATCCCGATTCAAAATCCACTTCTAGATAAATAAAGAAAATATTATGGTCTTTCTATTTTTGAAAAAATACAAATTTAAGAAAACTTTTCAAAACATGTAATCATTACTTTTATCAGATGGAAATCTAAGTCATTCGTTGTTTTAATCTGATATAATTCTGGCATCAAAAAGTGTGTATCCTGCATCAAAAATTGTGCATAAATATATTACTCAAAGTTATCTCCCGGGAATTGAATTTTGAGGCTAAAACCGATGACATTGTCATTGGTTCTAGCTTCTGAAATCGATGACAAAGTCATTGGTTCTAGCTTCTGAAACCGATGACAATGTTATCGGTTTCGATAGATTTCGAATTTTATCAGAACATTGTATAGATTGTTAAATTTATTATTTCTTTTGTATATTAATAAATTGTTAAATTTATTATTTCTTTTGTATATTAATAAATGTTTCAGCTCAAATTCTTTCACCAACTAATAATGTACGTATTTCATGGAAACCCTTCAAAAACTTTCACCAACTCAAATTATTTTATCAACTCATAAAAAATATAGCATATTTAATAAAATAACATCTTCTAATTGGTCGGTTTCTGAGAGCAAATGATTTATTTCTATATTTTTTGACACATACACCAGTTTATATCTAAATGTCATTGTGCATAGGTTACAAGTAAATAAATGAATCATTTGCTCTTGAAAAACTGACCAATTAGGAAACTGATATTTTTCTTAAACATGTTTCATATATATTAACCTTTTAATGGAGAGAAAAATGTATGTTTTATAAATTTAAAATGAGTTTCAATACAAAAGACAATAACATGGGTAAATTTTTTAGTTTTTAAAATTTAGAAGGATAAATATGATATTATGAATTTTTAGAGGGGGTATGTAATTTCAAAGTTTTCTAATTAATGTAATAATTGCTCATCGTAAAAACTAAAAAACTCTAATTAAGGATAATACTCGTAGCTCAATAAAATGTAATAAATGTACCCCAAGACTTACATTCAAATGAAAAAAATACGGCTAGTGCTAAAAATTCATCACTAACATATACTAAAACGGATACTAATCTAATAAAAAAGAATTCTCTTTTGAGCCATAATCAGAACATCAACGAGATAATACACATGAATTATGTGAATTTTCTAAAGAGCAATCCAAACCATAGTGACAATATACACGTTTAATTAATTCGCATTTTATTTGTTTTTTTTTTTTACTTTTCCGAATCAAACTCCGTTTAATTAAAACGAGACAAAACGTTTAATACGTTTTATTTGTGAAAAACCCGGGATTTTTTTCTTTGGATTTTTTTTTTCTTTCTTGTTGTGCTAAATAATTTCCGAATTATACCCGAATCACGAATTTTTGACCCTTCCTAATTGAACCCGAACTATTTGTTTGTCACTATGGTCCAAACTGTGCCAAAGACATACACATGTAGTGGAAGTTCATTAATTAAGAATAACATAAAATTATTACACTTATTTTAATTCTCATTTTTCTATTTTGTATTTTTTACCTTTTCAACGGTCTCGATTCTCTCGGGTCCTTAAGCCTTGACATTTTTTTCACCGCATGATTTTCGAAACAAAATCTGTAAACACAAACTTCATCAAAGAAATTAGGAATAAGTAGCCCGTACTTAAAAAAAAGTCTTTTTAAATTGCCAACTCAAATAAGTAAGTTATCTATTTTTTAAGCAGCCGATCACATCATACATGATATCTTTCTCATTTTACTTTATTCTAAAGTGAACTAGACACGTAACTTTGAACTTTTATGAAAAGATAAATGCTTAATTGCCGGATCTAAGACTTAGTAACTAAGTCATCTCTATCATTTAAAAAATTTAAATGTATATTGAAATTGAATTGAATTGAATTTTGTTTTTCTAAAGTTTGTATATATTTTATACCTATCATAAAATGATAAATCTTTGTTTGTAACTCATGATTAGAGTTTCATTTGATGTTAAGAAGGTCTTGAATTCAATAACCACTTTTCACATATTATGGATTTTATAGTTTAACCTCCTCTAATCAAATTTTCTAGTTCTGCCTCTAACTTTTAGAAAAATATAATCTAAATAACCTACTACAAAACCAAACATAAAATGAACTTTCATAAAATGCAAACATACATGGATGATTTGTGAGTACGTCATTCTAATTTATCATAAAAAGAAAAATCAAAATTAAAGAAGTTAAATTATGAAAGAAATTAAGAAAACATCATGTGGTGAAAAATTATTTAGTAGTCAACAAAATGTTGTGAAACTTATGATTACTTATTTTATAACAAAATAAGATTTCATCACAACTAAAGGAGGTGCATGGGTGACATAAGAGACCAAATATTTATGAAAGGTATAGCCGGCTATAATGGATGAAAATTAAATTATATATATATATGAGGAGAGTTCAAATGCACTTTTTTTTTTGGGTGCTCCAATATACTCCACATAATTTATCTCTGTTTTTAAAGTCCGTACAGTCGATCTGAACCGCTAAATATGATCTTCATAATAAAATATACTTGGAGACCAAATTTTATATTTTTTTACTATTTTTTTTCATAGGTACAAAATCATTGTTTTAAAGAGAGTCTGGACCATCCGATAAAGTGATATTGTACCTATAAAAAAATGGGGGAATTTCATGTATATCCCTCAAAAGTTTCAACATTACATATTTATCCCTCCAAAATCAATAATTACATATTTATCCTTAAAAATTATAGAAACTCACATATTTGTCCAATCTAACTATATTATATATCAAATATCTCTAAAAAATAATTAAATAATATTTTTCAAACATTAAAATTTATTTTAAATAATAATTAATATTGTAATGACCATGATACCCTTCATCTCTCTCTTTAATCTGTTGAGTCGTCCTTTAATCTGTTCAGTGCAATTTGTTACTGTACGGTTCAGTTCTGGTACTGGTACGGTTCAATGGTGATATTGGTACGGTACGGTTCAATACTAGTATGGCTATGTACTGATACTAGTACGTTTTAATACTACTTTCTAACACACTGACCTTAGAAAGAAAAATAGAAAAAAGATAAAATGGGAATACATAAAAAATGTTAAATATAATGGATTGGACAAATATGTGAGTTTCTACAATTTTTAAGGATAAATATGTAATTATTGATTTTAGAGGGATAAATACGTAATATTGAAACTTTTTAGGGATATACATGAAATTCCCCCTAAAAAAAATGTAAAAAAATTCTAAAAAATATAAAATTTGGTCTCCAAGCATATTTTATTATGAAGATCATGTTTAGCGGTTCGAATCAACTGTACGGACTTTGAAAACAGAGATAAACGATGCAGAGTATTTTGGAGCATATTGGAGCACCAAAAAAATGGTGCATTACTGCATTTGAACCCTTCTCTATATATATTTATATAGAGGAGGTTCAAATGCACCATGGTTTTGTACCGAAATTTTTAATAATCGAAATTAAATAAAAAAAATATCGAAAAAGAGGATTCAATTGAAATTATTTTGAAAAATAAGAAGACCGGGATAAATTATCCCGTCTCTAGAGAGGGGACAAATTATCATGTCCATGATAATCTTAATCCCGTGCTAAATTAACCATTAACTAACAAACAAATAAAAAAAAAATAAGTAGGGACGCTGAGCTTTGTCCCGTCCCTGAGGGACGTTGATATCTGTCCCGTCCGTGAGGGAAAGAGAATCTGCTACCCTCCACAATATGTGGTCCGTTAGATATACATAAATTAAGATATCTGAATATGAAATAAATTTAACGAGTAGACATTTAACAGCTTTAATATTTCACAAAAGTCAAAGAGAAGTTATTATTTTATTAGATGGTAATTTTTCCGATAACTCTAGAGATTTATTCGCCGATAACCCTAAAACTATTTTTATTACAAATAATATATGTAAATCAATAATTTGTAATAAAAATAGTTTTAGGGTTATCGGCGAATAAATCCCTAGGGATATTGGTGAAAAGTTACCATATAATAAAATAATAGATGTAAATCAATAATTTGTAATAAAAATAGTTTTAGGGTTATCGGCGAATAAATCCCTAGGGTTATCAGTGAAAAATTACCATATAATAAAATAACAGATGTAAATCAATAATTTGTAATAAAAATAGTTTTAGGGTTATCGGCGAATAAATCCTTAGGGTTATCGGTGAAAAATTATCATCTAATAAAATAACAAATGTAAATCAATAATTTGTAATAAAAATAGTTTTAGGGTTATCGGCGAATAAATTTCTAGAGATATCGGTGAAAAATTACCATATAATAAAATAATAGATGTAAATCAATAATTTGTAATAAAAATAGTTTTAAGGTTATCAGCGAATAAATCCTTAGGGTTATCAGTGAAAAATTATCATCTAATAAAACAATAGATGTAAATCAATAATTTGTAATAAAAATAGTTTTAGGGTTATCGGCGAATAAATCCCTAGGGATATCGGTGAAAAGTTACCATATAATAAAATAATAGATGTAAATCAATAATTTGTAATAAAAATAGTTTTAGGGTTATCAGCGAATAAATCCCTATGGTTATCAGTGAAAAATTACCATATAATAAAATAACAGATGTAAATCAATAATTTGTAATAAAAATAGTTTTCGGGTTATCAGCGAATAAATCCTTAGGGTTATCGGTGAAAAATTATCATCCAATAAAATAACAGATGTAAATCAATAATTTGTAATAAAAATAGTTTTAGGGTTATCGGCGAATAAATTTCTAGAGATATCGGTGAAAAATTACCATATAATAAAATAATAGATGTAAATCAATAATTTGTAATAAAAATAGTTTTAGGGTTATCGGCGAATAAATCCCTAGGGATATCGGTGAAAAATTATCATATAATAAAATAATAGATGTAAATCAATAATTTGTAATAAAAATAGTTTTAGGGTTATCGACGAATAAATTTCTAGAGTTATCAGTGAAAAATTACCATCTAATAAAATAATAACTTCTTTTGATTTTTGTGAAATATTAAAGTTGTTAATATTTGCTCGTTAAATTTATTTCATATTGAGATATCTTAATTTATGTATATCTAACGAACCACATATTGTCGAGGGTAGCGTGGATTCTCTTTCCCTCATGGACGGAACAGATATCAGCGTCCCTCAGGACGGGACAAAGCTCAGCGTCCTGCTTATTTTTTTTGATTAGTTTGTTAGTTAATGGTTAATTTAGCACGGGATTAAGATTACCACGGATGTGATAATTTGTCTTGTCCTTAGAGACGGGATAATTTATCCCGGTCTTCTTACTTTTCAAAATAATCTCAATTGAATCCTCTTTTTCGATATTTTTTTTATTTAATTTTGATTATTAAAAATTTCAGTGGTTTTGTACTCTAATTATGCTCCACATCTTATCTTCATGGAGACCAAATTTTACATCTTTTAAAATTTGTTTACTATTTTTTTTGTAGGTACAGTATTTCTTTTTTGAATGGCCCAGGATCTCCTAAAACTGAGATTTTGTACCCACCAAAAAAATAGTAAACAAATTCTAAAAAATATAAAATTTGGTCGCCAAGCATATTTTATTATAATAATTATTTTGAGCGGTTCAGATCGACTATTCAGATTTTAAAAACAGAGATAAAGATGTGGAGCATTATTGGAGCACAAAACCATAGTGCATTTGAACCCTCCTAATATATATATATACATAAACTAGGGTGTTTCATGGAGTAAAACACATTTGTACTCCACGATATATCTTTATTTTCAAAATTCAAACAACCGATCTGAACCGCTCAACATGATCTCCATATTGAAATGTACTTGGAGAGAAAATTTTACATTTTTTGAAATTTTTTGTACTATTTTTTAATCCACTTTGAAATTTGCTGATCCACTGTGAACAGTAAAAATTTCTGGATCATCGGATAAGCAATTTTCAAAGTGGCCTAATAAATAGTAAAAAAATTCCACAAAATGTAAAATTTGGTCTCCAATGACATTTCAATATGGAGATCATGTTGAACGGTTCAAATTGATTGTTTGGATTTTCAAAATAAAAATATAGTGTCATGAAGTAAAAACTAGTTTTACTCCATGAAGCACTCTAGCCCAGCTCTCTATATATAGAGAGAGTGTGTCCGGCTAATATATTTTTAGTAGCATTTCAACCGCAATGCTACCAAAGATACAAAACAATGCTTTTAGCCGGACTCTCTCTCTCTCTATATACACACATAGATATTTTATATATACATGTGGAGATCCAGTCTTTAGATTTCATTAATAGTGACAAATACAGTATCAAATTACAAGATAAAACATCAAAGAAAGAAGAAAAAAATGCATACATAACAAGGAAAACGGAAAAATAGAAGCCGGGAAAATTAAACAATATATTAACATTAGAACACAAAATATACAAACAGTACATATATAAATGCTCAGCTCATATATATGTACATATTTTGTATCCATTAATGAAATAAAGGCTCAACCTTCTTGTTTATGTCAAAAAAAAAAAGTGCTCAGCTCAGACTAGTATAGTTTAAAATATACCTCTTATGCTTCCTCAAGTTATTAATTATGCAAATCCAGCCATAAAATTGCACAAAATGGGGGCACATTTAAAAACCATTTAATATTTTATTTTCTTTTAATTTACTGTTCAATTACTTTTATTTTATTATTTGTTTAGTGATTTGAGTTATAGGGTGAAATTAAAAGGGGCCTCTATACTGATAAATGTATCTCAAATCTGAACAAGGCAGACTCGGATAGAACAGTGTCCAGTACTTTGCATTATATAGCTTTAGTATCTTTCAAATTTTGGTATAATTTTTGTGCATTATTTTGTCAGGTATAAGTATAAAAATACCACATACAACTCTAGGCTCTGGCATCAGTTGCTCGATAGAATGTCGGAGAGTCAAATTGGAATATGAGATACCAGAAAAATGCTAAAAAAAAAATAAAAAAAAAAAGAAAAAAAAAATAAAAGGAGAAAGAGTAATCAATAGTGTCAATTGGAGCAAAAGAGAAGTCAGGTGTGTACCTGGAAAGGAGAAAGTAGATATGAAATAAAAACCGATTTTTTTTTTTCTTTATTAACTTCTTCCTTAAGTAACTTTTTTCAATTAATGAGATAAACATGAGAGGAAAAAAAAATGATATTTAGAAAGAAAAGTTTCTCTCTCAATATTGCAATAGTTGAGCTCAAAATAGCACCCCGCAATATTAGAGCATTTATATTTTTGAAACTATTAGAGTTTCTAATATGATGTGGTAGTTTATAATCTAGTTTCAAAGGTGTGAGAGAGTTTATTGTTTAGCAACTATGCAGAAAAGTTTCTTATTAAGAAATTGTTTATAAACTCCATACTGATCAAATGATTAGCTCAAATTATTTCTCATTTTTAATTTATTGCTGATGTGGCTTAATAAAAACTCTAAAATTAATTTCAGAAATGTGAGAGTTTAGAAACTTTAGAAACCTTAATTTTTATAAAGTAGTTAATAGAAACTTATTTGAATTGCTAGAATGTAGATGCTCTTATGTTATTTTGAGGTCAACTATTACAATATTGAGTGACAAGGCAAATTTTTCTATGAAAGTATAAATCTTTCTCTCTCTAATATGTGTATCTCATTAATTGAGAAAGTTATGAACCGTCTTTTCCAAGAACTAGGAGATAAAACCGTCTTTAAAACCCACTCATAATCTTCATCTTTTCCAAAGAATAACAATTAATATTTATTGCTTTATACACCTTTTCCATCCTATAAAACGGATATAACTTGAGCATAATATCCTACTAAAACCACTAGAGACTTCTCCATTTTACAGTAAGAAAACATCTCCTCTATATATTTCCATCCATGTCAATCCCCACACAATATCCCGCTGAAACCCTTGAAGCCACAGGTTGTGCAAGACGAACTGAAAAGGTGACGAGATCTCATATGTTTAGCATTATGGGGTACTCTTTATCAGATAAAAATATCGGCAAAGGCAAATATCTGAAATCGAACATTTTTGATGTGGGTGGGCATCATTGGTGTATCGTGTATTTCCCAAATGGTTCCACTGATGCAGAAGATGACGACATATCGATCTTTCTTTACCATAAAAGCAAATCAGAAGGTATAAAAGCACAATTTAGTTTTACTATTACAGACCAAAGTGGATATGCTTTACCCTTATTAAGCAAAACAGCAGCAACAATAAAATTTGAAGCCTTTGGTTATAACGGCTATAAATCATTTTGTAAAAGAGCAGAGTTGGAGTCAAAAATCACGGACGATTGTTTCGTGATTAAAAGTGTCATTACTGTTTTTAAAGAATTTCCAGTGGAACCAACACCGCAAATTGTTGTTCCTCCTGGTAACATATTGCAACAACTCGGCCATCTTTTGGACAATGGAGTTGGAATTGATGTTACATTTGAAGTGGATGAACAAACCTTTAGTGCTCACAAGTGCATTCTTGCGGCCAGATCTCCAGTATTTTTAGCACAATTTTTTGATGCGATGAAAGAAAAATCAGACACAACTATTGAAATTAAAGAGATGGAAGCTCCAGTGTTCAAAGCTCTGCTTCATTTTATATATAATGACACATTTTCTGGATTTGAAGAGATAAAAGAGAGCAATGAGAAGAATAACCCCAAATTAATGTGTCAGCATCTATTGGTTGCGGCTGATAGATATGGATTGGAGAGATTAAAGTTAATATGCGAGAAGATGTTGTGCGGTAGTATTCACACGAACAATGTGGTTACCTTGTTTACTTTAGCCGAGAGGCACAGTTGCAATCATCTCAAAGCAACATGCTTGAAATTTTTATCCTCTCCCGAAATTCTTGAAGGAGTTGCAGCAACTGAGCAATTTCAATTTTTAATTGGAAGTTGTTCATTAAATTGATGGAACCATCAGTGAGATGACAATATATATAGTTTTCTCCTTGCAATTGCAGTTAATCTTTTCTTTTTCTTTTTTGCTTTTGTGTTTGTTGCTCATATTTGGCTAGATTCTCAAATTGATAATATGTGTACTGTAACATAGATGTTGGCATTTTTCATTATAAGAAGCATCTTGTTCTTGTTATGTGTGATAATATATGTCTCAATTGATTTTAATTTGCTTGGTCATTTTGTAAATCACATATAGTTTTTTCCTTAGAATTTTTCCAATGGATTACACTTTATATGTATATATTCTATTGGATTACACACTTTGAGTGTTCATAATATAGTGAAATTCCTTGCTAAAAATCTATTAGAATATTGTACGATGTTTCAGCAGGGCTGTTTAAGAGAGTCCTGTAATGATGAACTTCCATATCACGAATCGAACTATCATTTCTCTGAACCTGATAAAAAGGTTTCAGGTTTACAGTATATTCATAATAAATATTACAAATTTAGATAATTACACAACAAATACTGCAATGAATTTGACATTAAAACAAATAATGATAATAAATACTAGTTATAAGCCCTCTCACACCTAGTATGTTTTGACAAAACCCAACAAACAAAATTGAGAAATTATTTGAACAAACACAGAAACAAAGTCAAAGCAGTAAGGAACTTCTTTCCTTGGATAACAGAATTCACATGGCCCATGGAGTTTGATTGTTACCAGTTTAGCTCATAAATGTCTCTATCATATTGTTGGAATTATTGTCAAAGAACCTTAAAATTGTAACAGTAGAGAAAAGGAATTTTATGAATACAAGATTTTATTCATTCTTGATTGAGGACTACAAGATACAGTTTGCCCTTTTTATTGAGAATGGCTAATCTCTTTATTACACTGACTAATTACAGTTTTACCCCTTCTAACAACCAGTCAATGACTAACTAGATCTCTAACAGCTTCACTGACTAACTTGCTCTAACTAACTTTGACTTAATCATAGCTGTTGACTTGGAGTGTGTTATGGGATGCTGTTTCGGCACAATTAGCTGTTGCCTTGATTCTGTCAGTATTGGTTTATTAAACCTCAATGGCTTACTTAGAATATGAAAAATTGGGGTTATAACTTAAACACATCCAAGCATTTTATAGTGATATCAGTTTTAACCATCTTTTAGTTCATCTGCATTCGTTATTTTTTTTTTCTTTTTGACATCTTAAATCTACACATATAATAGGCCACGATCGGGTCCCAATTTTTAACACTCCAGGAAAGTTGTGTTACATATTGTCATAACCTGTCCTGGAAATAAAATGGAACAGTAAAAGAAAAGGACAAAAAAACTGAGTTTTGAATTGTAGATCAGATACAGGTCGGGTTGACCCATTAGAAGTACCGAGGTAGATAAAAGAAAGTACTATCCTGGTTTATACAATTAATTTATGAAAAATGAAGATCTTTCTCTAATTGGGACAACAAAACTACTATATGGTACATGGTAACAATACTGTTGTTGTTTCTGGTATGTACAATTACCAGTACAGGCACTGCTGCTGGTTATGGCATGTACCAGAACCAGTACTGGCACTGTTGCTGGTTCTGATACGTACCAGAGCCAGGACCCACATTGCTGCTTGTTTTGGTACATACCACAGTAGTGATATGAACTTGAATACTTAAATTCTTGGTATAAAGCATCGACTGACACATGATGATATTATGGTAAATGTTCCTTGGGCGTGACCTTTGTCATTACCAGCTAGTATATATGATACTATCTCTTCTAGAGAATCTGAGCTTGATGGGAACAAAAGGGGGTTAATCTGTTTTTTAAAGCCTATGCATATGTAAGTATTTCTCATTTTCATTCTTTCTTCTATTTGATACTTTATTTTATAATAATTTTTATTTGTATCATATTTAGTTTAACTAAGGTTAACCTATACACAAGGCCAAATTTAAAATAGTGAAAAGTTCAGTTTACTCTCAGATACGCTCATAAAATAGAATTTGTATCTTATGAAATATCTCAAAGTTTGAGTTGAACTGTAAAAATTTCGATCTATTCAAATTATTTCTGCATTCTGAATGGTAACGGAAAAAAAAATTAACCACACTTTAGATAAACTGAATATTTGTGATATCTCAGATGATACGATAATCAATAAAAATGAATTCAGTCATATGATTTTTCTACTGGATAAAATGAATTCGAGGAGCGATCAACATCTCCTAGATCTAATGAGAAAGAGCAAGTACAATCTATACCTTTTGTGGACTTAAAATTGCTCGTCCTTTCTTGATTCGATTAATTCTTCAAAAGGATTTACTTTGGTAAATAACTTCTAGTGGACTTTTTCAATTTAAAACGATACTTGACAATCTATTTATCAAATAAGTTGAGGTGAAAATTGCATCTGACTAATAAATTTTTAGAATATTACTTTGAAACATTAGTGCTCTTGTCATTTCAAGTAAATGACGATTTTTTCTTTCGGAAATTCTATTTTGTTGTGAGGTATAAACACAAGTGGTTTGATGTATAATTCATTTTTGTTTCAAAAAACTTGAAATTTTTTTATTTACAAATTCCATTTCATTATCGGTCCTAAGAATTTTAATTTTTGTATTGTATTGATTTTCAACTAAATTTGAGAACTCTTGAAAGTGAGAAACAACTTCACTTTTATTTTTTAATAAATATAAGCATGTTAATCTAGAAAAATCATCTATAAATGTAACAAAATATTTAAAAACATTATAAGAGTCTATGAGTGCGGGTCTCCAAACATCGGAATGAACAAGTTAAAAAATTTGACTACTTTTTGAATTTGAATTTACAAAAGAAATTCTTGCAAGTTTAGTTAGTTTTCATACTTCACAATTGCTACAATCTATATTTGAAAAATAAAAAAAACATTTCAAAATTCTATCGGACAGATGCCCAATTCTTTTATGCCATAAAATTCCCATGTCTTGTATTTTTGTGTTGAAATTGAATTTTAGGTTATTCAAAAAATAAAGTCCATTTTGAAAAACACCTTCATCAATCATCCTCTTGTACGTCAAATCTTGAAATAATACATTTTTAGATGAAAATATAATCTCACAAATTATTTCCTTTGAAAGTTTTCCTATGGATAATAAATTAGATGTGCAATTTTTTACATGTAAAATATTTTTAATTTCTTTCATGTAAAACATTTTTAGTTTCTTTCAAAAAATCGATAATTGAGCTATAACCACAAATTTCCATTTTTTCACCATTTGCTACAAAAACAAATTCTTGACCTTTGCTTTTTTGATAATTTTGCAATATACTTTTGTTTCCGGTCATGTGGTCGATTGCACCGGAGTCTAAAATCCAATCTAAATTATTTTTGGAGTATTCCATATTTAATTTGCCTAAATTTGTACATTTAATTGGTTTTATTTTATTAGTCTCAAATTCATTCTGCCTAATAGTACTTCTCTTATTTGGTATATATAGTATATAAATTGTGGTTTAGACTTTACCTTGATTTATATGACTGGGCTTTTAATAAATTTTCTGTTTCAAAAGAACCTAGATTGGGCTCCGAAGTTTTGTTTAGAAGCCCACTAAGAGTCTGCTCCAATTAGGGTTACGCGGAGGGAGAGGAAGGAAAATACACTATGCAGAGGTGAAGGGTGCCTCAGCCCGCAGCTGCCCGAAGGTTTCACCTGCTCCAGAATAGAAAAGGCAGAGGTGAAGCAGAGAGGAAACGGAGGTGAACATGTACTGTGCAGAGGTGAACGCGTATTGATTTTTGGCGAAAATCTTCACCCTCAATTTGGGGTGTAAAAATCACTGTTCGGGGTGAACTTCACCTCCGACAGCTTCCTTCTCCTTCCATTAATGAGGGTATTTCACCTTCGTTGTAGAGCACAGTCTAAGAAAATAGAGGATGCTGGAGATTTCAATTCTTAATTTTGATGCAGAGGCGGACCCGGTTCGACAGCACGAAATTTGGCTTCAAGTTCTTCTCCCCTTAGGGTTATCCCACCGATCACCTCTACCGCTCTCCTTCCACCACTTTGGTCGGAGATGAGGATGAAGAAACCAACATCTCTCTCGATTGAGTCCTGATTTTTTGCAATTAGTACATCTCTCCTCACCACTAAGGTAAGGTTAGGGTTCTGATTTTTTATGGCGCACGCCATGTTGAAGGGAAGGAAAATGAGGCTTCTGGTTAGGAATTTTTTGCATAAAATACTCTTTGAGACTGAGATTTTCTGGTATTTTGTGGGTATGAACTGCTTTTTCTGTTGGAGTATTTTTTGGTTTTTTCTGGTATTTGATTTTTTTGGGATTATTCTGTTTGATTGTGGATCAATCAGATATTGGTATGAATCTAATTTATTGGGCTATTTCGTTTCTGCTAAAGTACGGAAGGAGGAAAGATTTGCTCTTTTTTAACAGGAAATTTTTTATTGGTATATGATGCGCAGAATTTTGAGATGCAGTATTGAAATCGGTTGATATGATTATGAGTATAGAGATATAGAGACTATGCAGAAATCTAATGCTATGATACCATGTAAATATTATGAGAATTTAATATTGCATGTTGTATTGATATTTTTTGTTATATACTTTTCTTACAATCTTTCATATGAGTATTTATAGCCTCTACACTTTTTGTACCGTTGGTACCTAGAATAATAGTACCAACGGTAACTTTCTAATTTCTTAAATTAGAATTTTGCCCTTTTACTATTTACATTTTTAACCCTCTACATTTATTTTTATTCTCAACAGAAAACCTCTCCTCTATATATTTCCATCCATGTCAATCCCCACACAATATCCCGCTGAAACCCTTGAAGCCACAGGTTGTGTAAGACGAACTGAAAAGGTGACGAGATCTCATATGTTTAGCATTATGGGGTACTCTTTATTAGATAAGAATATCGGCAAAGGCAAATGTCTGGAATCGAACATTTTTGATGTGGGCGGGCATGATTGGTATATCAAGTATTTCCCAAATGGTGAGACTACTGCAGAAGATGACGACATATCGATATTTCTTTACCATAAAAGCAAATCAGAAGGTATACAAGTACAATTTAGTTTTACTATTATAGACCAAAGTGGATGTGCTTTACCCTTTTCAAGAAAAACAACAGCAATAAGAAATTTTGATACCTTAGATTCTAATTGGGGATATGAATCATTTTGTAAAAGAGCAGAGTTGGAGTGAAAAATCACGGATGATTGTTTCGTGATTAAAAGTGTCGTTACTGTTTTTAAAGAATTTCCAGTGGAACCAACACCGCAAATTGTTGTTCCGCCTGGTAACATATTGCAACAACTCGGCCATCTTTTGGACAATGGAGTTGGAACTGATGTTACATTTGAAGTGGATGAACAAACCTTTAGTGCTCACAAGTGCATTCTTGCGGCGAGATCTCCAGTATTTTTGGCACAATTGTTTGGTGCGATGAAAGAAAAATCAGACACAACTATTGAAATTAAAGAAATGGAAGCTCCAGTGTTCAAACCTCTGCTTCATTTTATATATAATGATACGTTTTCTGGATTCGAAGAGATAAAAGAGAGCAATGAGAAGCTTAACCCCAAATTATTGTGTCAGCATCTATTGGCTGCGGCTGATAGATATGGTTTGGAGAGATTAAAGTTAATATGCGAGAAGATGTTGTGTGATAGTATTCACACGAACAATGTGATTACCTTGTTTTCTTTAGCCGAGAGACACAATTGCAATCATCTCAAAGCAACATGCTTGAAATTTTTATCCTCTCCTGAATTCTTGAAGGAGGTGCAGCAACTGAGCAATTCCAATTTTTAATTGGATGTTGTTCATGAAATTGATGGAACCATCAGTGGGATGACGATATAGTTTTCTCCTTGCAATTGCAGTCTTTTCTTTTTCTTTTTTGCTTTTGTGTTTGTTGCTCATATCTGGCTATATTCTCAAATTGATAATATGTGTACTGTAACATAGATGATGTATGTTTGCACTTTTCATTATAAGAAGCATCTTGTTCTTGTTATGTGTGATAATATGTCTCAATTGTTTTTCATCATTTGTTTGGCCATTTTGGATTACACACTTTGAGTATTCATAATATAGTGAAATTCCTTGCTAAAAATCTATCAGAATATTATTAAATGTTTCAGCAAGGCTGTTTAAGAGAGTCCTGTAATGATGAACTTCATCATGAATGAACCTAACAAAAAGGTTTCAGGTTTACAGTATATACATAATAAATATTACAAATTTAGATAATTAAACAAAATACTGCAATGAATTTGACACTAAAACAAATAATGATAATAAATACTAATTACTAAGCCCTCTCACAACTAGTATGTTTTGACAATACCCAAGAAACATAATTGAGAAATTATTTGAGCAAACACAGAAACAAAGTCAAAGCAGCAAGGGACTTCTTTCCTTGGATAACAGAATTCACATGGCCCATAGAGTTTGATTGTTACCAGTTTACCTCATAAATGTCCCCATCATATTGTTGGAATTATTGCAAACAACCTTAAAATTGTAACAGTACAGATAAGGAATTTATGAATACAAGATACAGTTTTGCCCTTTTTATAAAGAATGTCTAATCTCTTTATTACACTGACTAATTACAGTTTTACCCCTTCAAACAACCAGTCAATGACTAACTAAATCTCTAACAGCTTCACTAACAAACTTGCTCTAACTAACTTTGACTTAATCATAGCTGTTGACTTGGAGTCTGTTATGGGCTACTGTTTCGGCACAGTTAGCTGTTGCCTTGATTCTGTCAGCATTGGTTTATTAAACCTCAATGGTTTACTTAGAATATGAAAAATTGGGGTTATAACTTGACACATCCAAGCATTTTATAGTGATATCAGTTTTAACCATCTTTTACTTCATCTGCATTTGTTATTTTTTTTTTCTTTTTGACATGTTAAATCTACATATAATAGGCCAAGACCAGGTCCCAATTTTTAACACTCCAGGAAAGTTTTGTTACATATTGTCATAACCTGTCCTGGAAAGAAAAGGGAACAAAAAAAGAAAAGGAAAAAAAAAAAACTGAGTTTTGAATTGTAGATCAGATACAGGTCGTGTTGACCCATTAGGTGAACCGAGGTAGGTAAAAGTAAGTACTATACTGGTTTAAACAATATATGAAAAATGAAGATCTTTGTCTAATTGGGACAACAAAACTACTATATGCTACATGATAACAATACTGTTGTTGTTTCTGGTACGTACCATTACCAGTACAGGCACTGCTGCTGGTTATGGAATGTACCAGAACCAGTACTGGCACTGTTGCTGGTTCTGATATGTACCAGAACCAGGACCGACATTGCTGCTTGTTTTGGTACATACCAGTAGTGATATGAACTTGAATAATTAAATTCTAGGTATAAAGCATCGACTGACACATGATGATATTATGGTAAATGCTCCTTAGGCGTGACCTTTGTCATTACCAGCTAGTATATATGATACTATCTCTTCTAAAGAACCTGAGCTTGATTGGAACAGAAGGGGGTTAGTCTGTTTTTTAAAGCCTATGCATATGTAAGTATTGCTCATTTTCATATTTTCTTCTATTTTTTTTACTTTATTTCATAATATTTCATAAGGTTAGCCTATGCACAAGGCCAAATTGAAAATAGTGAAAAGTTAAGATTACTCTCAGATACGCTCATAAAATAGAATTTGCATCTTATGAAATATCTCTAAATTTTGAGTTGAACTGTTAAAATTCCGAACTATTCAAATTTTTCTGCATTCTGAATAGTCACAGAAAAAAGGTTTGAGCAGACTTTAGATAAAATGAATATTTTAGATATCTCAGATGATACGATAATCAATAGAAATGAATTCAGTCGTATAGTTCTTCAACTGGATAAAATGAATTTGAGGAGCGATCAACATCTCCTTGATCTAATGAGAAAAAGAAAGTACAATATATACCTTTTGTCAATTTAAAATTGGTCGTCCTTTCTCGATTCGAATAATTCATCAAAAGGATTTACTGAAAGATCCATTGTTACCAGAAAAGCAAGTGGTACTCACATCCTTCCTATAATGCTACATTCTCTCATTGGTATTCATCCTTCAAACATAATTGCCAGTTTGCCACCTTCACATCGATCCTCAGAAGAAATTCAACCTCCTTCACGAGGTATATATATGAAGAACAAATAAAACCCAGCACTTGTGTCTGCATCAGGAGGAGGAGCTACTTGTGTCTGCTACATGCTTTTCTGATAACAATGATGTGTGATTCGGTTTCAATTCGCTCATGTTTAGGCAATTCGTATCTTTACTCTTTAGAACTGAAAGCGACAGGGCTGAGGGAGCTTAATTATCATTTAAATGGAATGTGGATAAACACTTTGTTTTTGGCATGATTTAATGAATCAATCATGAGCTACTATATATAGGACTTGGCTACGGTGCTACGCGTAGCATAGAGACCTCCATGCAATGGCTCAAAATTTGTATTTTCAAAATTCTAATGGTCGATCCGAACGTTAGATGTGTTCTCCATATTGAAATGTGTGTGGAGACCAAATTTTACATT
>CAXKVW010001734.1:0-53000 GCA_964058825.1 Carex arenaria
TTTTGGAATTTTTTTACTATTTATTAAGCCACTTTGAAAATTGCCGATCCAACGGTGGCTTACCCCAATAGTGAAACCGTTGGATCAGCGATTTTCAAAGTAGCTTAATAAATAGTAAAAAAATTCCAAAAAATATAAAATTTGGTCTCCAAGCACATTTCAATATATATAACACATCTAACGGTTTGGATCGACTGTTAGGATTTTGAAAATTCAAATTTTGAGCCATTGCACGGAGGTCCTCTATGCTACGCGTAGCATATTAGCAATTTCCACTATATATACACACACACACACTCTCCCCAATCCGAGGAAAAGAAAAGAAAAGACCGTGTCAAACTCAAAAGTGTCATTAAATCCGTGGTTTATTAGAAACTTAGGAAGCTTCCGATATTTCCTTGCGCGTGTTTTTGTTTCGTTTAGCTGCAACAGGAATAATTCTGACGAAATGTTATCTTATTAGACAATTTTCTCCTATTGCCTAAAGATCGATGTAGCAAGTCATTTTCTGACTATGTAACATCCGCTACACAGAAGTATCTTACAATCGTATAACTGGAATCCCTCTTTTAGTTCCAAATTTTAAAAAAGACCGCAACTCGTATATGACGAACGAGTCAAATTGGTTGACTTGGAAAAATCAACTTAATTGCATTTTCTTTTTCATTTATTGTTACATGCCTGTCATTTAAAATTAATCGCCTTTTTGACAGAAGAAAAGACTCATGATAGAGCCGGGATCTCTGAGGGGATCAATAACTTATCCTAAAACGAATAATAATCCAGTAGAATAATCAGAACTATCTTTTGAGCCATAATCGGAACATCAGGGAGATAATTAATACTCATAGCGCAATTCATAATCTGACCAGACATTAATATGTATGAGAAATTTTCAAAGGAGCAATTCAAAACTGTGCCAAATGACATACACATGCAAGCGAGTATATTTTGAGTAGAACTAGGGTGCTCCTAAGTTCATCCAACCACTTGTGAACTTCACTCTAAAATATATCGAATCGACTTTAAACGATGAATCCAAACCGTTGAAATCTTTCTACCTAATGATTGATGCGTTTACATGTGAAAATTTTAAAGTTTTGAGTTAATTTAATATAGAGTCAAGTGGTCAATTAAAGAAGCCCAAAAAATGAATGTATTAAAATTAATTTATAAACCTTAAATTTTTGACCACTTGACTCTATATTAAATTAATTCGAAACTTTAAAGTTTTCACATGTAGACGCATCACTCATTAGGTAGAAGGGTTTCAACGGTTTGGATTCATCGTTTAAAGTCGATTCGATATAATTTAGAGTCAAGTTCACAAGAGGTTGGGTGAACTTAGGAGCACCCTAGTTCTACTCGTATATTTTATCTGTATAAACTATATAACATATTAAATAAGAGAGAGAAACAAAAATAATATAGCTGAATTTTCATGAGTGGAAGGATCAGTATAGAATCTACCAATTGGTATAAATTTTACTAATCCAAACTATATTTTTATTTTTTTTGACACATGGTTACATCTGTTTGGATTTTTTGTGGCTTCATTATATATAATTCTTTGATCTATGATATGATTCTAATATGATGAAGCCACAAGAATCAGAACACGATTATGTTTTTTCGAAAACAAATGTGATCTACATTGGTAAAATTTATATTGATCCTTCTACCCATAAAAATTCAGCTGTACTGTTTTGCTTATCTCTCTTTTTATTTTAATATTTTCTACACATAAAAAATTCTTTACCCATGCAGTGGAAGTTCATTAATTAAGAATAACATAAAACTATTACACTTATTTTAATTCTCATTTATATTTATTTTGTATTTTTACCTTTTCCAACCTCGATTCTCTTTGTCCTTTAGTCTTTACATTTTTTTCACCGCATGATTTTCGAAACCAAAATCTGTAAAAAACAAACTTCATCAAAGAAATAAGGAGTAAGTATTCCGTACTTAAAAAAAGTATTTTAAATTGCCAACTCAAATAACTAAGTTATCTATTTAATTTTTAACCAGCCGATCTAGGGGTGTAAACGGTCAAATACTCAAACTATATCCTTATCCGTTATACATTTTCGAATACGGATACAAATACGGATAGTTCTGGATACAGATACAGATCGGATATTAAACGGATACGAATCAGATATCGGACAGATATGAATACGGATGCGAATATAAATCGGATAATTAAAAATTAATTGCTATGTACATTCTAGTAAAGAATAACATTTAAATATAATTTTTTTCATTCATAAATTAGATCTAATATTTTTCATAATAAATTTGTTGGTTACAAAACATATATCATATTATCAAAACATTAGTCACTAATTATATCATAGTGTAATATTGTTCATCAGGATATATATGTATATGCAATTTAATAAATCATTGGCATGTATATGCAATTTAATAAATCAATTTAAGAACATAAGAGTATATTTGTTGTAGTTTAGGAGTTAAACGGTCGGATACGGATAGTTAAAATCCTTACTGTATTCTTATCCGTTAAAATTTTTCAGATACTGATATGAATACAAATACAGATAGCCTCGGATACAGATACGAATCGGATAATTTAAGTAATTTTCCGAATTCAAATTCCGGACAAAATCGGATAATATCCAATCCGTTTACATCCCTAAGCCAATCACATCATGCATGATATCTTTCTCATTTCACTTTATTCTAAAGTGAACTACGTACACACATAACTTTGAACTTTTATGAAAAGATAAATTTTTAATTGCCGGATCTAAGACTTAGTAACTAAGTTATCTCTATAATTTTAAATTTTTAAATATATATTGAAATTTAATTGAATTTTTGTTTTTCTAAAGTTTGTATATATTTTAGACCCCTCATAATTAAAATGATAAATGTATGTTTGTAATTTTGTAATTAAAGTTTCATTTGATGTTAAGAAGGTCTTGAATTCAATTTCCACTTTTCACATATATTGATTTTATAGTTTAACCTCCTCTAATCAAATTTTCTAATTCTTCCTGTAACTTTTAGAAAAATATAATCTAAATAACCTACTACAAAACAAAAAAGAAAATGAACATATTTTGTATCCATTAATAGAAGCCGGGAAAATTAAACAATATAGTAATATTAGAACACAAATATACAAATAGTACCTATATAAGTGCTCAGCTCATATATATGTACATATTTTGTATCCATTAATGAAAAAAAAAAGTGCTTAGCTCAGACTAGTATAGTTTAAAATATACCCCTTATGCTTCCTCAAGTTATTAATTATGCAAATCGACTCATAAAATTGCACAAAATGGGGGCACATTTAAAAACAATTTGATATTTTATTTTCCTTTAATTTACTTTCAATTACTTTTATTTTATTATTTGTTTAGTGATTTGAGTTAGTGGGTGAAATTAAAAGGGGGCTCCATACTGATAAATGTATCTCAAATCTGAACAAGGCAGACGCGGATAGAACAGTGTCCAGTACTTTGCATTATATAGCTTTAGTGTCTTTGGTATAATTTGTGTGCATTATTTTGTCAGGTATAAGTATAAAAATACCACATACAACTCTAGGCTCTGGCATCAGTTGCTCGACAGAATGTTGGAGTGTTTCATGAAAAATCAACTCCTGTATCCACATTCAAATTGGAATATGAGATACCAGAAAAATGCTGAAGCAAAAAAAAAAAAAAAAAATAGAAAAGAAAAAAGGAGCTACATGTCAATTGATAACTATTAAAATGCAGGGTCCGAAAAGAAAAGGAAAAAGAGCAATCAATAGTGTCAATTGGAGCAAAAGAGAAGTCAGGTGTGTCCCTGGAAAGGAGAAAGTAGATATGAAATAAAAACCGATTTTTTTTTCTTTATTAACTTCTTCCTTAAGTAACTTTTTTCAATTAATGAGATAAACATGAGAGGAAAAAAAAATGATATTTAGAAAGAAAAGTTTCTCTTTCAATATTGCAATAGTTGAGCTCAAAATAGCACCAGCAATATTAGAGCATTTACATTTTTGAAAATATTAGAGTTTTTAATTTGATGTAGTAGTTTTTAATCTAGTTTGTGAGGTGTGAAAGAGTTTCTTATTTAGTAACTATGCAGGAAAGTTTCTTATTAAGAAACTGTTTATAAACACCATATTGATCAAATAATTGGCTCAAATTATTTCTCATTTTTAATTAATTACTGACGTGGGTTAATAAAAACTCTAAAAATAATTTCAGAGATGTCAGAGTTTAGAAACTTTAGAGACCTTAATTTTTATAATATAGTGAACAGTAACTCATTTGAGTTGCTAGAACGTTAATGCTCTTTTGTTATTTTGAGGTTAACTATTACAATATTGAGTGACGAGGGAAATTTTTCTATGAAAGTATGTCTTTCTCTCTCCAATATGTGTATCTCATTAATTGAGAAAGTTATGAACTGTCTTTTCCAAGAACTAGGAGATAAACCGTCTTTAAAACCCATTCATAATCTTCATCTTTTCCAAAGAATAACAATTAATATTTATTGCTTTATAAACCTTTTCCATCCTATAAAAGGGATATAACTTGAGCATAATATCCAACTAAAACCCTAGACACTTCTCCACTATATATTTCCATCCATGTCAATCCCCACACAATTTCCCGCTGAAACCCTTGAAGCCACAGGTTGTGTAAGACGAACTGAAAAGGTGACGAGATCTCATATGTTTAGCATTGTGGGGTACTCTTTATCAGATAAGAATATCGGCAAAGGCAAATTTCTGAAATCGAACATTTTTGATGTGGGCGGGCATGATTGGTATATAAGGTATTACCCAAATGGTTCCACTGATGCAGGAGATGACGACATATCTATCTTTCTTTACCATAAAAGCAATTCAGGTATAAAAGCACAAGTTAGTTTTACTATTATAGACCAAAGTGGATGTGCTTTACCCTTATCAAGGCAAACAGAAATAAGAAATTTTGAAACCTTTGATACTAATAGGGGCTATAATTCATTTTGTAAAGGAGCAGAGTTGGAGTCAAAAATCATGGATGATTGTTTCGTGATTAAAAGTGTCGTTACTGTTTTTAAAGAATTTCCAGTGGAACCAACACCGCAAATTGTTGTTCCACCTGGTAACATATGGCAACAACTCGGCCATCTTTTGGACAATAGAGTTGGAACTGATGTTACATTTGAAGTGGATGAGCAAACCTTTAGTGCTCACAAGTGCATTCTTGCAGCAAGATCTCCAGTATTTTTAGCACAATTTTTTGGTGCGATGAAAGAAAAATCAGACACACCTATTGAAATTAAAGAAATGGAAGCTCCAGTGTTCAAAGCTCTACTTCATTTTATATATAATGACAAATTTTCTGGATTTGAAGAGATAAAAGAGAGCAATGAGAAGCATAGCTCCAAATTAATGTGTCAGCATCTATTGGCTGCGGCTGATAGATATGGTTTGGAGAGATTAAAGTTAATATGTGAGAAAATGTTGTGCGGTAGTATTCACACAAACAATGTAGTTACCTTGTTTTCTTTAGCCGAGAGGCACAACTGCAATCATCTCAAAGCAACATGCTTGAAATTTTTATCCTCTCCTGAATTCTTGAAGGAGTTGCAGCAACTGAGCAATTCCAATTTTTAATTGGACGTTGTTCATGAAATTGATGGAACCATTAGTGAGATGACAATATAGTTTTCTCCTTGCAATTTTAGTAAATATTTTCTTTTTCTTTTTTGCTTTTGTGTTTGTTGCTTGTTGCTGGTAACATAGATGATGTATGTTCGAATTTTTCATTATAAGAAGCATCTTGTTCTTGTTATGTGTGATAATATATGTCTCAATTGTTTTTCATTTGCTTGGCCATTTTGTATAGCACATAGTTTTTTCATTCTATTGGATTACACACTTTGAGTACTGATAATATAGTGAAATTCCTTGCTAAAAATCTATCAGAATAGTCAGAGGCGGAGCCAGCACATCACAGGGGTAGACAACTGCCTATCCCTGGATTTGAAAATTTTAATAGGACCCTGTATAAATTGCTGCCTTTGCTTACCTCTAAATTGAAATTTTCCTACCCCTGTACTTTTCTAGCCCATTCTTCTTCAGTTATTTATTTTTTAGATTGATTCTTCTTTCTCCATGTCATGTCTTTTTTTTCTGCCTACCCCTGCCAAAAATCCTGGCTACGCCACTGAGAATAGTGTACGATGTTTCAGCAAGGCTGTTTAAGAGAGTCCTATAATGATGAACTTCCATATCATGATCGAACTTTGATTTCTTTGAACCTGATAAAAAGGTTTCAGGTTTACAGTATATTCATAATAAATATTACAAATTTAGATAATTAAACGACAAATACTGCAATGAATTTGACATTAAAACAAATAATGATAATAAATACTAGTAACTAAGCACTCCCACAACTAGTATGTTTTGACAAAACCCAGCAAATAAAACTGAGAAATTATTTGAACAAACACAGAAACAAAGTCAAAGCAGTAAGGAACTTCTTTCCTTGGATAACAGAATTCACATGGCCCACAGAGTTTGATTGTTACCAGTTTACCTCATAAATGTCCCTATCATATTGTTGGAATTATTGTCAAAGAACCTTAAAATTATAACAGTAGAGCTAGATAAGGAATTTTATGAATACAAGATTTTATTCATTCTTGATTGAGGAATACAAGATACAGTTTGCCCATAGTTCTGAAAATCAGAATCGGAATCGGAATCAGATTCTTGACCGTGGAATCAGAATCGGATGACTCAGCCGGAATCGGGCGAGTTGACTCGGAAACTCGATTTTTTTTTGCAGAAAGCCTGTTTTGTAGCTAAAAGACTCAAAACGTAGGAAATAATTTGTAAAAAAATAATTTGTAATAAAATTATGTTAAGATAAAATATTACACTTAAATAATTCACTAATTATATAATGTAATACAAGAATTAAAAATGAACTATTTATTCGTTTGAGGGCCTTTCACTAAAAAATTAAATATATATATGTCAAATTGAAAATAGCAAAATTAAAAAAACTATGTTAATTAAGACAATATTACACTCAAATATTACACTAGTGCACTACTAAAAAATGAAAAATGGAGATAGAATAATAAAAAAGAAAAGAAACCAACAAAGAAAAATGAAAACAGTGAAAGGAAAAAAACTCAGAAAATATTGAAGAAATGGACGTGGCCAATATCAAAAGAAATGGAGACAAAAAAATGAGAAAAAAAATTGAATCGGAGGGTGCAGGAAACGAAGGAAAGGAAAATCGGCCCATGCCAAGCACTAGAGAAGGAAATTTGTCACGGCATGACTAGTCACGTCACGGAACGTTACGTCACGTTAACGTCACGTCACGTCACGTGTGTCGATTACGTGACGTGACTCGCGTGACGCGTGACGTGATCATTCGCGTGACGTGACCACATTCTAGTGAAAATATACGTCACGTCACGTCACGCGAACCAGTCACGTCACGTCACGTCACGTGATCACGTTACGTCACGTCACGGTATGAAACATAGAGTATCCAACTTTTTTTATATGTATAGAGTATTCAGATTTTTATTATAGTGTAAGTTCAGTGATATTGGTACTCATGTAGTACTGATTTTTATTTTCTTTAGTTTAGTCTAATAAATATTTGTAATTTGAATTTTTAAAATAATGTCAAATGCAACATTTCCTAAAAAAAATAATATTTACAATATTATTTACTTATTTTAAAAAATTTTATAATTTGTTCCTAAATTTCAACAATTTAAATTAAAATATAAAAAAAATTGACATGACTAATTTATATCACGACACGTCACGTCACGTGTGATCACGTCACGTATGGTCACGGCGTGACTACGCGTGACGTGACCATTCGCGTGACGTGACCATCCGCCACCATTTTGGTCACGTCACGTCACGTCACGTGAAAAAAAAAGTTGATCACGTCACGTCACGTCACGTGACCAAATCACGGCGTGTTTGTCACGTCACGTCACGTATTTCCTTCTCTACCAAGCACAACGATATTTCTCTCTCTCTTATTTAATCCGACAAGTGGAGCCCACGCCAAGCAGCCAATCAGCACCTGCGCACTCATTACCCTCTCACATCTGTACGAAGGGTCCCATGGTTCATCCTTAGGGTGTATGTGCGCCATGCTCATTTGCTACTGAAGACTCTTTCTTCTTCATTAGAAAACCACGCGATTTCCTTCCTTCCTGCGCATTTCTCCTCCGCCTTTCACTCAGATGGTGAAGACTCTTTAAATCGGCTCAACTCGGTGTAACTCGGCTTGACTCGGTGTAAATCGGCCCGAAAATCGGAAAATCGGCCGATTCCATCACTGTTCATCCGATTTTTCTTAGAAACTCGCACAGATCCGAGAATCGGGTAAAACTCGGCTCGGTCCCGTCCGATTCCGAGTTGAATCGGCCGATTTTCAGAACCATGAGTTTGCCCTTTTAATAGAGAATGGCTAATCTCTTTATTACACTGACTAATTACAGTTTTACCCCTTCTAAGTTCTAACAACCAGTCAATGACTAACTAAATCTCTAACAGCTGCACTAACTAACTTGCTCTAACTATCTTTGACTTAATCATAGCTGTTGACTTGGAGTCTGTTATGGGCTGCTGTTGCGGCACAGTTAGCTGTTGCCTTGATTCTGTCAGTATTGGTTTATTAAACCTCAATGGCTTACTTAGAATATGAAAAATTGGGGTTATAACTTAACACATCCAAGCATTTTATAGTGATATCAGTTTTAACCATCTTTTAGTTCATCTGCATTTGTTATTTTTTTTTTATCTTTTTGACATCTTAAATCTACATATAATAGGCCACGATCAGGTCCCAATTTTTAGCACTCCAGGAAAGTTGTGTTACATATTGTCATAGCCTGTCCTGGAAAGAAAGGGGAATAGAAAAAAAAAAGGAAAAAAAAAAGTGAGTTCTGAATTGAGTAGATCAGATACGGGTCAGGTTGACCCATTAGGCGTACCGAGGTAGGTAAAAGAAAGTACTATACTGGTTTAAACAATATATGAAAAATGAAGATCTTTCTCTAATTGGGACAACAAAACTACTATATGCTACATGGTAACAATACTGTTGTTGTTTCTGGTAAGTGCCATTACCAGTACAGGCACTGCTGCTGGTTATGACTGTACCAGAACCAGTACTGGCACTGTTGCTGGTTCTGATACGTACCAGAACTAGGACCGACATTTCTTCTTGTTTTGGTACATAACAGTAGTGATATGAACTTGAATACTTAAATTCTAGGTATAAATCACCGACTGACACATGATGATATTATGGTAAATGTTCCTTAGGCGTGACCTTTGTCATTACCAGCTAGTATATATGATAGTATCTCTTCTAAAGAATCTGAGCTTGATGGGAACAAAAGGGGGTAAGTCTGTTTTTTAAAGCCTATGCATATGTAAGTATTGCTCATTTTCATTCTTTCTTCTATTTTATACTTTATTTTATAATAATTTTTATTGGGATCATATTTAGTTTAATTAAGGTTAGCCTATACATAAGGCCAAATTTAAAATAGTGAAAAGTTCAGTTTACTCTCAGATATGCTCATAAAATAGAATTCACATCTTATGAAATATCTCAAAATTTGAGTTGAACTGTAAAAATTCTGAACTATTCAAATCTTTCTGCCACTACTACAGAATGGCGCTTCCTACACTGTGGTTATACACGGATTTTCTCTATTTTATGTAAAACCGTGTACCAAATAGGATTTTTCCAATGATCAATGATATCTCTAAGAATCTCATACGGATATTTCATTGAAAAACAGTGTTTCAAAAAAGCCGTTTGAAGTTTACATTTCCTCCACGGATATTTAGTTAAATATCCGTGTAGGATAGTGAGCGAGCTACACGGATATTTATTTAAATATCCGTGTTAGGAGAGTTATTTGTACACGTATTTTTATTTAAATAGCTGTGTATATATGTCGATAGAGTTACACGGATTAATAGATAAATATCCGTGTAGGAAGGTCATCTAGGGTTTCAGCTGAAATAAAAAGCTTCTCTTCCAGCGCCGTTTTGATCACTCTCTCTACGAGGCACATATGAGTTTAGGAAAGATCACTCTCTCTACACGGATTTGCTGAGTTTAGGAAAGTTTTTCCTCCGTTGATTTTACTCGGAGATGGAGGATTCAAAGTCTTTCCTCCCTATTGGAGGTGGAGGAAATGACACTGAATCCTCCATCTCGGAGTAAAATCACGGAGGAAAAATTCATCTGAAATTCAAAGTTTCTCTTCCAGCGCCGTTTTGATCACTCTCTCTACGAGGCACATATGAGTTGAGGTCCTTCTGTATCAGCGTGCGATTGCATTTGTGGGTACGTAGGAGAAAGATGGTTTATTTCGGAATTTTCCTAAACCCACAGGTGCAACCGCACACTGCTACACGAGGACCTGCAAATCAACCAAATCAACCAAGTGAGAGAGATTTGGGGAAGATGGTTTATTTCGGAATCTTGTAAAGAACAATATGGATTTGTATAAATTAATTAGTGTAATTATCAATTTTAATTGTTATATTATGTTTTGGGGAATCTGTTTTTGGGCAAAGAAAAAATTCTGATTTATATATAACTTGATGGAAACTAGCCAAAACCAAAAAAAAATTCTTGTGGAGAGCATTAATTTTACATTTTGCATTTTATGTCATATTTTGACAAGTTCTTTTAAGGAATTATAAATATTTTGATAAGTTCTTTTTTTATGGAAAGCATTAAATTATACAAAATATAGATTATTAAAATCTATATTTTATTAAATATGAAGTAATATAAATATTTTATTATATTATTCATCATCCTACAAGGATATTAAGTTAAATATCCGTGTAGGATAGCCGACGGATGTGAAATTTTATTAAATATGATATAATATAAATATTTTATTATATTATTCATATTCCTACACGGATATGTAGTTAAATATCCGTGTAAGATTCCCTATTTTTATTTTTTTAAATATAATATACTTTCAATTTCATATTTTGATTATTTAAATATAAAAATGAACTTATGTAGATGTTTTCATTGCTGTGAAGCTCTTTAAATATTCATTCTTATAAATTAAGAAATGTATTCATTTAGATATAAACTTTGTAAATATTAATTTCTTTATAATTTAGTAAAACAGGAGATCAACACGGATATGTACTTAAATATCCGTGTAGGATACCTATTGCACACGAATTTGTAATAAAAATCCGTTTAGGAATCCTTGTAGCAGTTCAAAACCAGATTATGTCTTCCAAAATTTTTAAGTCCCCAATTCACTTAGAGAAAGATAGGTTTAAGAAGAACCAATTCATTCTTGTACACTATTTTACAAATAAAAATATTCATCACTGTGTTAGAAATATTAAATATTAACAAATTTAAAATTGTACAACTAATACAAAAAATAAATACAAAAGAACAAAAATGTAAACAAGTAAACTTTCATATATTACTACTGGTAAATATTACAAAAGTTACCAAAATATTGATATAATAAAACTCAAAAAAATAGAAACTCCTACAATAATAAAAACAAAGAAACTCTAAACAACCGATTTTTTCTTTGTCCGACGAATGTAGGGCTTCGGTGGCGGATGGCCCCTGGGGCTGCGACGTGGGCGAGTCGGCCATGGTGGCCATGGCCGACTTCTGGGATAACCTGGTGGTGGTCGTTCGTAACCGGGTGGGATCCAAGGCATTGGCATGAAATCCTCTGGAAGTGGTGGTAGTGCCTCAACAGGTGGTGATGGTGCCTCAATAGGTTGTTCTTCTGTGACACACGACATTTTTTCACTTAGAGAAAGATAGGTTTAAGAGGAACCGATTCCGAGGATATATAGGGTTTAAGGCGACTCTTCGTTTTTCTGTGTTTATTTTATGTATATTCAATTTTAAAATAATATTTAATATTTCTAATTCACAGTGATGAATACATGAAATAAATAGGGCGGGCGCGCATGCTTTGAAATAAATATCATCTTTTCTACACGGATAGTTACGTAAATATCCGTGTAGGAAAAGAGGAGAGCTACACGGATATGTACTTAAATATCCGTGTAGGATACCTATTGCACACGAATTTGTAATAAAAATCCGTTTAGGAATCCTTGTAGCAGTTCAAAACCAGATTATGTCTTCCAAAATTTGTAAGTCCCCAATTCACTTAGAGAAAGATAGGTTTAAGAGGAACCGATTCCGAGGATATATAGGGTTTAAGGCGACTCTTCGTTTTTCTGTGTTTATTTTATGTATATTCAATTTTAAATTTGTTAATATTTAATATTTCTAATTCACAGTGATGAATACATGAAATAAATAGGGCGGGCGCGCATGCTTTGAAATAAATATCATCTTTTCTACACGGATAGTTACGTAAATATCCGTGTAGGAAAAGAGGAGAGCTACACGGATATGTACTTAAATATCCGTGTAGGATACCTATTGCACACGAATTTGTAATAAAAATCCGTTTAGGAATCCTTGTAGCAGTTCAAAACCAGATTATGTCTTCCAAAATTTTTAAGTCCCCAATTCACTTCTTCCTCCTCTGATTTTGAAATTCTTCCATGTCCGAAAATTTATCAAAGTACCCTAACTTCTCTGAATATATATGTTGATATTTTATTATATTAAATATGATTTGAAAGTTAATATCTGTGTAGTTAAAAAATTTCAAATTTTTTTTTTCAATTTCATATTTTGTTATTATTTTTATATTTAAAGATAACATTAGTTAGATTATTCAAAAATTAATATAAATATAAACAGAAATTTAAATATAAAACCATACATCACAGAAAAAGAAAACATTAAAATAACATTAGTAAGAAACTGGTTCGGTGTTACACCATACATCACAGAAATAAAAAAAATAAACTAGCTAGATATCACAGAAGAAAAAAAACTATCTCGATATAACTGAAATGAAAACACAAAATATAAAACCAACAAAATACAAATTAAACATAATTCCCACTAATTGCCGCGCCTTTTTTTCTTAGGGAAGTAGTTGATTCTCTTGCCTCCATCCTTGTTTACATTGTCCCAAATTCTCTTGCTTCTTCTCAAAGATAACCAAACATCCTCATCATCCATAGGACCTTCTGGACCGTAAGGCTCATCATCAGAGAACTGGTAGTGATCAGATTCATCGGGGGATGATGTTAATTCTATTACGGGGGGCGGGGCTAAATCACTCCACTCAACTATGTCTGGATGTGGATCAGAGAACTTGAAGGTTTCAGATGGACCAACGAGAGGAGGGTAACCACAGGGAATAGGAAACGGTGGAGGAATTATGGGAGCCCAGTTGGGATCATCTTGGGGGTCTTCGTACGTAGGATTTACTGCGGGGTTTTCAGATGATGGAGGATTTTCAGATGGAGTGGGATTTTCAGATGGAGGATTTTGCACTGTGGGCAAATTCTGGTTAACACTAGGAGGACTCTCCATTTCGTTTTTTTTTTCTGATTTGTACTGTGTAGTGCGATTTTTCACTAAAATCAGCGGTGATTAAATAGAATTAAGGGAGAAGAGAGCGTTTCAACTCCCGCGCGACGTTTGGACTACCCTAAACCCTAAACCCTTCAGATTCATAACGGATTTTGAGCAGAAATCCGTGAAGAAAAGTTAATCCTACACGGATAATAAGTTAAATATCTGTGTAGCTATTTATAATCCTACACGGATATATAATTAAATAACCGTGTATTAATGTTATAGAGCTACACGGATATTTAACTTATTATCCGTGTAGGAAGGTAATCCTGTCACGGTTTTTTATTTAAATAGCCGTGGATATATGTTGGGAGAGCAAAACGGATTTATCGCTAATTATCCGTGTAGAAAAGGTCATCTAGGGTTCAGCTGACTTAAAAACTTATCTTCCAGCGCCGTTTTGATCACTCTCTCTCCTCTGGATTGGCTGGAATCTGATTTTTGCGCAGCAGGCATCTGTGATTGCTGATTTTAGTTGTGATTTGCTCCTCTTTTTCTTGTTAAGGTTAGTAATACTTCTCTTTTCTTTCAATAATTTTCTGTTAATTACTTTTTATTGCTTATTTATGGTTTAGGGTTTGATTAATGCATGCATGGTTGTAAAATAATTAGTGTATTGTTGTCCAATAACCGACCTATTAACAAGCTTGTAGGTCCATGCCCGTTCAAAATTAATCCAATAGGGATTAATTTTGGATAGTCCCCGGTTTGGGACTGCTCTTTTGAATATTGTGTCTCATTTAGGATGTGAACACATGTTAGCGGGTTTAATTAGTATTTGAGAAAAATTCTACAGTATTTCTCCTTATTGCTCCTACGAGTATGTGGTATGTACACATACTTGGGGAGTTAAGGGGAAATGCTGCCGAATTTTTCTCAAATACTAATTAAATCACGCTAACATGTGTTCACATATGAGGCACAATATTCAAGGAGTGGGTTAGGATTGTAAACCGGCCCTTTGTAAGCCAAGAATTCGGTAGGTTATACATATGTCGACCATCCATCACGCCTGATTAATTGAAATCATTTTTTTTAATTTAATTTACAGATGGATCGAAGTTGGATGTATAAAATGCTGCGTGACAGTGAAGAATATTTGGTCCGAGTTCCAGAGTTTCTACAATTTGCTGAGAGTTACAGAGTTTTGCAAAAGGAGGCCGACATTTTGTGTCCTTGTAGGGATTGTAAAAATTGTATAGGATTTGAGGACTTGGACGAAATTAGAACTCATTTAATTTGTCGGGGATTTCAGAAGAGATATACATGTTGGTTCATGCATAGTGAGAAAATTAGAGAAAGTAGTGGTACCGGTAAATTTTGTGATGAAATAAATGAGAATGCACAAATTTCTGATAATTTTGAATTTGATTGCAACAATGATTATGCGAATTTCGAAAATTTAAATAATGTTGAAGTCGAATGCTGCGACGATGATGAGATGACAATGAATATTGATGAAAACGTAGAACACGAGTTTACTGAAAAACTAGAGGACATGTTACGTGATGTGGAAGGTGAAATTGGTGGTGAAAATTATGATAAATTTCAGTATTTGTCTGATGAATCCAAAAAGCCGTTGTATCCCGGGTGTACCGCATTTACCAAACTGTCAGCTGTGTTGAAATTATTGAACTTAAAAGCAGACAGTGGTTGGAGCGATAAGAGTTTCACGTCCTTACTACAACTTTTACGAGAAATGCTCCCGAATAACAACGAGTTACCGTGTACAATATATCAGGCAAAGAAGTTGATCTGTCCAGTGGGATTGAAGATTCAAAGAATACATGCATGTCCGAATGACTGTGTATTGTACCGTAAAGAGTACGAGTCCATGCATGTATGTCCTAAATGCGGCGTTTCACGCTATAAGCGTAAGGGCATGGAAACTGACGATTGTAACGATGAAGAAAAAAAGGACCGGCCCCCGGCCAAGGTGCTGTGGTATCTACCAGTAATACCGAGGTTTAAACGGTTATTTGCAAATTCCAAAGATGCGAAATTATTGCGCTGGCATGAAGAAGAGCGGAAAAAGGACGGAAAACTAAGACACCCGGCTGATTCTCCTCAATGGAGAAATTTTGATAGACAATTCAAAGAATTTGGTTCCGACCCGAGAAACCTTAGGATTGTGGTGAGCACAGATGGAATGAGTCCCTTTGGAAGTATGAGCAGTCAGCACAGTACTTGGCCAGTTCTTTTATCCATCTACAATCTTCCTCCTTGGTTGTGCATGAAACGCAAGTACATTATGATGTCATTACTGATCCAAGGACCGAGACAACCCGGAAATGACATAGATGTATATCTCGCACCATTAATCGAGGACCTCCAAAAATTATGGAAGCCTGGTGTCTGGGTATGGGATGCGTATAGCAAAGAGGTCTTCAAATTGCGGGCCATGGTATTTTGCACAGTGAATGATTTTCCCGCATACGGGAATTTGTCGGGTTACAGTAAGAAAGGAGCAAAAGCGTGCCCTATCTGTGAAGATGACACGCAGGTGCTGAGGTTGAAATACTGTAAGAAGAATGTTTTTATGGGGCATCGCAGGTTTCTCCCTGTTAATCACCCATACCGTAGGAGAAAGAAGACATTCAATGGGAAAAATGAGCTCGGAGTGGCACGTCGTCCATTGGATGGGAAGGGTGTCTTCAAGCGGGTTATGAACCTTGATGTTGTTTTCGGAAAATGCGCCAAAGCACCACCCAAAAATATTTGGAAAAAGAAGTCCATATTTTGGGATCTACCGTACTGGGAATATTTAGAGGTGCGACACTGCCTAGATGTCATGCATGTTGAAAAAAATGTATGCGACAGTTTAATCGGCACCTTATTGAACATTCCTCGCCTGACTAAAGATGGTATTAACGCTCGAAAAGACATGGTGGAAATGGGAATACGACAAAAGCTTGCACCGCAGGATAAATGGAAGCGCGCATACCTACCCCCCGCAATGTGCACCATGTCGAAGGAGGAGAAAAAAGGCTTTTGCCAATGCCTTCACAGTATTAAAGTCCCGTCAGGGTATTCTTCGAATATTAAGAAGCTGGTGTCCATGAAGGACATGAAATTGAAAGGTATGAAATCCCACGACTGTCATGTTCTAATGACACAGATTATTCCTGTCGCAATTCGGGGAATTTTACCAAAGGCCGTTCGGCAGACCATTACGAAGCTTTGTTTTTTCTTCAATGCAATTAATTCCAAGGTGATAGACCCGCTCAAATTGGACGCTTTGCAAGCGGAGGTCGTCGTTACTCTCTGCCATCTTGAGATGTATTTTCCTCCCTCTTTTTTCGATGTTATGGTTCACCTTGTTGTCTACCTCGTGAGGGAAATTAAGATTTGTGGTCTTGTATTCCTGCGGTATATGTATCCATTCGAGAGATACATGGGTATTTTGAAAAAATACGTAAGGAACCGGCATCGGCCCGAAGGTAGCATTGTAGAAGGGTATTCAACAGAAGAGGCGGTTGAGTTCTGCACTAACTACCTGACCGGTGTGTCTCCTATCGGTGTTCCAAAATTCCGGTACGAGGGAAGACTCCAAGGAGTAGGGACAATTGGGTCGAAAGCCGTATTTGCTGACACAGATGAACTACGAAATGCACATTTTATTGTACTACAGCACATGGCAGACGTTGCTCCCTACGTGGATGAGCACATGACACTCCTTCGACAACTGAACTACACTAGAAGTCAGAAGTAGTTGAATAACGAGCATAATCGTACTTTTACAGGATGGCTTAAAGAAAGAGTGAAGGAACACCCTGAAAGGTCGCCCGTAGATGAAATTGTTAGGCTACTGGGCGAAGGACCCCAAGTTGTTGTTAGAACATTCCAAGGATATGAGATTAATGGATATACATTTTACACTAAATTACAAAGTGATAAGAGTGCGACGCAAAATAGTGGGGTGATGTTGGTGGCGGCCTCCGAAGAATTCAGTAGATCCGGGGATGCCCGGGCTGTAGTAGCATCAAAGTCATATTACGGTGTTATTGAAGAAATTTGGGAGCTCATTTACAGTCCTCGCCTCAACATTCCCTTGTTTCGGTGTCAATGGGTCGAAGACCGGGGTGTCAAGGTTGATAACAACGGGTTCACACTCGTTGATTTCAACAAAGTAGGGTATGTCGATGATCCGTTCATACTAGCCAAGCAAGCCACACAGGTATTTTATGTCACTGACCCGAGTGATGCTAGGTGGAGCATCGTCCTATCGGGAAAAAGAAGGATTCTAGGGGTTGAAAATGTCGTGGACGAAGAAGAGTACGACCAGTTCGACGAGATACCTCCATTATGCACCGACGTGCCAATCGAGGTACCAATAAGTGAAGAAGAAGCGAACTACATAAGATCTGATCACAACGAAGGACTATGGGCCGATGTACAAAAAGTGAAAAAAAAAGAGAAAAAGAAAGAAAAAGAGCACTGTGTAATATTTTGTTTATGTAATATTTTTCAATTATGTAACAATGTTATTTTGCATTTTTCATTATGATTTTGTATTTTTAATTATGATTTTTATGTAATATTTTGTAATATTTTTAATTCACAGTGATGAATTTCTTTAGATATTTATTTTGTAATTCACAGAGATGAATTATCTGGCGGGCATCTCCCGCTAAAATTTTTTTCTTCACCGACAGATATTTAAATAAAAAGCCGTGATGAAAGTGTCTAGAGCTATACGGATATATAAAATAATGTCCGTGTGCTAAGGGTATTCTACACGGATATTTAGTTAAAAATCCGTGTTGCTCTTACTATTCCTACACGGATTTTTAAGTAAATATCCGTGTAGAATACCCTTTGCACACGGACATTTAATTAGATATCCGTGTGGAAAGTTCCCCACTTGCTATACTATACTTTTTTGTAAATATTTCTAAGTACCCGACTCTAGCTTCCCTCAAGTTGTCTGATTTTGAAAAACCTGGACTGATCCGCCGCTTCTCCTCCCTCTGCACCGCCTCTCCCTCTACGCCGCCTCTCTCATCGGCCTCTCTTGGTAATAAAAACAATCTCTATTCTCTCTCTATTTCCTCCTTATTTGGGCATTTCGGGAATCATGTCACATTCGGGTGAGCATTTCGGGAACCCCGAAGTCGAAGAAGGGCAAGGTGTAGCCCAGTCGGGATCACAAAGAAGGACGAGAGGTCCCACGACGTGCAAAACTATGTCAGAAAAAAGGATATTTCAAATCTCCTTCAACAAGAACGGGTGTCCGACGGGGGCAAACAAGGGGACTTACTCAAATTGGTGTAGCCATTTCGCGAAGAGGAAGGCCGATATCCGTGCAAAATCTTGGAAGGCCTTCAGCAAGGAGACAAAACAAGAATGGTGGGAGATGGTGAAGGTAATGTCACCATTTCAATATTTCTTTTGATTGCTGTACTGAAAAATTTAGGCTCGTCAAACTAAAATATGTTAATTAATTTTCAGTTGCTGTACTGAAAAAAATTTCAGTTGCTATACTGAAAAAATTTAGGGTTGCTGTACTGAAATATGTTAATTAATTTTCAGTTGCTGTACTGAAGGTAATGTCACCTTTCACTTGCTGTACTGAAATATTTCTTACTGAAAAATGACATTTGCTTTGTGTCAATCAGGCTCAATGGAACATCCCAGATGATGTCGATAAAAAAAAAACTCTAAATATAATGAACGATGGGTGGAAGCAATACAAGAGCACACTCGTGACCGAATGGATGAACAAAGGGAAGAAATCCGGTCGGACACTTTGACGGGTTGACCCAGGAGATCTGGGATGGCTTCGTAGCGATTAAGCAAACGCCCGAGTTCCAGGTAACTAAATTTATAAAATTGTAACTCTGTTTTTTGTCGATTGATCCTTTTTTCTGCCTTACACTAATTGATTGGCTTTGATTAATGAAGGCTGCAAGTGAAAGGGGCAGGAGCACTGTTGCCAAGAACTTGTACCCGCACCATTTAGGGTCAGGCGGGTACGAGGGTAAGTCGGCCGAATTTCAGAAGATACTGGAGTTAAACAAAGATTCCGACTCACCGGTTGTAAAGATCACCAACCCTAGGGGGACGGGTTGGTTCATGGCAAGATCTGAGATAACAACCGACGGGAGGATTCAACTGCCTGAAGAATTGCGGCCCTTGGCTCAGAAAATGGTACTTAATTCTTGTTATAACTTGCGTCATTCAAACAAAATTATAACTGCCTCCATTTAATTAGTCTTTTGTTTTATTCAATTTTTTTAACAGTTGGAGGTGGAGGAGGAGGTCAATTCGGGTGCCCGTACAGTATCCAGGCAGCATGACACATTGTCTCAAACGCTGGAGAATCCAGAGCACCCGGGTCGGGTTAGGGGTATGGGGGTCCGCGTGGGCTTCAAGGATGCCTTCGGTGGATCAAAATCTCGAGGAAAGCGTGAAAAGCAGGATGTCAAGATGGAGCGGCTCCGCCCGCAAATGCAACAGGAGCATGACAAACAGATGGTGGAGATGGAATCAAGAATCTACGAACGCTTATCCTCTCAGTTTAGGCAGCAATACGAGCACCCACCTCCTATTTCGCCGGGATTTCGGCGCAGCAGTCAAGCTTCCGGGACCTGGGGAGACGCGTTAGATAGTCTAAAGGTAATACTAGTTCATAATCACAATTAATTAATTGCTACTTTTTTATTTGTTGTTAGGTAACATTTCCTCTTAAAATGACTACATGATAATTGCAGAGCGCTACCAAATGCAAGCTGGTTATTTGGGTCGGTGCTGTGCCCATTACTATTGCTAAGGGCCTAGTACGTCCAACACCGACAGATGTGGACCATGATCGGCTCGGTCCCGATAATGCTTTCGTGGAGGTCGACTTAGTCATGAAGGAATGGTCGCACACACCTCTTCCTGTCCCGAACGATGCCATGCTCACTATTGATGATGCCCGGATGTCCACTATCCCATGGCCCAAGAATCAGATCATTTTTGATGAGGTAATATCTAAACAATCAATATCTTTTGTTACATTCAAATCCGCTCTTTTGAAATGCTGAAATTGATCCAAAATTTGATACAGGCTGATCAGGAGAGCCATTATTTGTCACCGGTACACACAGAGAGAGTGCTGGACGTCGCGTCTGATGCGATCGTCGCGACTGATGCGATCGTGTCGACTGTAGCGCCAGGATCATCACACCACTCTCTGGTCACCGCAAAAGAATACAGCCTTTTGCCCCGTGATTGCCGTATTCTCCATGACAAATTGATCACGGCACCCGACCCAAAAATGGAAATAGAGATCCCGATCCCTCAGGAGACGTTTCTGCACAAATCATCTTCTGTGATGATATCTTCCAAGGACTTCATGGATATTTTTCATGCCTCGGGTAGTGATAAATGGCTCGATGTTTCTCACATCACCATTTTCGCCATGTAAGTACCCAAATCTATTTATATCAGATGTGCAGCACTGAAATATATGTTCTAATTTAATATGATGATTTTTCAGGTATCTGATCCGATCCACTGAATCTTGGCCGCTTGAAAAAAAAAATAACTTCTCTTTTTTTCTGGATCCCGGCAAAATCAATGCCACGATGGTGGAATTATTTCCCAAGGAGACTCTCGAGTACCTGTGCAAAGCGATGCTCCATTGCGCCGCGAATGACAAGAAATTCATTCTCGTGCCATACCACCAGAGGTTAATTAATTCTAACCTTCAATTTTTAAATTATGTATTACTCATATTTTAATTTAAATAATTACAAAAATGAATTAAATGTGATTATAATTGTGTTTATATTTCTCATGCCACAGCAAACACTGGTGTTTGCTCATCATCATCCCGTCTGCAAATCGGTGCTATGGCATGGATTCTTCGAAGCCCATAGATATCACACTAACAACGGCCAAAAACCTCGTCAAACTTATTAGACGGTAAGGAATAATTTTCCACTTGGTTGATTTTTTTTCAATTCTAATTAAATTGTGTATCAAAATTGCTAATTACAATCACTTAATTTTGTAAGGGCTTTTATCAAATATGTTAAAGGCGGAGGACAACAAACCGAGGCAAAAGATGAGAAGAATAAGTTGATTTGTGGGTGGTTAGATGTGAGCCCTCTGTAATTATTTTAATTTCATGTCATGTCCAAACAATTATTGTCATTCTAACGTATATAGGCCGATCAATGTAAATTTTCAGTGCCCGCGACAGAAAGAGGGTTGGGAGTGCGGTTATTACACGATGTCTTACATGCTTCAATGGATCAAAACAATACAATTCAATTTTCCAAAAGAGGTATGTAATTCATATTAATTTTTCGTTTTATAATATCAATAATAAATCTTGCATCTGCATTTTCTCGTTACTAATCACCTATTTGTAATTGTAGTATTCATCGACAGAGGACCCTTACTCCCCCGAGGAAATCGATGATATTAGAGATATGTGGGCAAGGTTTTTTTATAAAGAATTTTGTAATGAACAATATGGATTTGTATAAATTCATTGATTAGTGTATATATAGTTTAATTAATTAGTGCAATTTAGAAATTACATTCTGGTAATCTGGTTTTTAGAAAAAAAAAGCTGCATATTTTAATGGCTAGCAAAAGTGGAGGCTAGCCAAAAAAAAAAAAAACAAAAAAAAAAACAAAATCCTACACGGATTTTTAATTCGAAATCCGTGTATTTCTCTTCAAGAAATTTTTAAATAAATGAACCTACATTCCTACACGGTTTTCTAATTAATAAACCGTGTATGACAGTTTCCTACACGGTTTTCTAATTACAAAATCCGTGTACAAATCCAAATAGAGCTACACGGTTTTTTAATAAAATATCAGTGTAGGAATATCAACATTCCTACACAGATTTCTAATTGAAAAACCGTGTAGGAATATTGATTCCTTCACCGTTTTTAAATTAGAAATCCGTGTAGGAATGTTGATATTCCTACACGGATATGTTATTAAAAAACCGTGTAGCTCTAGTTGGATTTGTACACGGCTTTTAATAAATAATCCGTGTAGGTTGTTGATAATTTGTTTATTTTATCATCATTTTCTTGACGAGAGTTACACGGATTTTTAATTAGAAATCCGTGTAGGAATGTTGATATTCCTACACGGATATGTTATTAAAAAACCGTGTAGCTCTAGTTGGATTTGTACACGGCTTTTAATAAATAATCCGTGTAGGTTGTTGATAATTTGTTTATTTTATCATCATTTTCTTGACGAGATTTACACGGATTTTTAATTAGAAATCCGTGTAGGAATGTTGATATTCCTACACGGATATGTTATTAAAAAACCGTGTAGCTCTAGTTGGATTTGTACACGGCGTTTAATTAATAATCCATTTAGGTTGTTGGTAATTGCACACGGATAAATATCCGTTTGCAAAAGATGGGACATTCCTACACCCTAATATCCTACACTGCAGGAAATCCGTGTAGCTCTTTGTGATTATCCATGTACAATCACCATATTCTGTAGTAGTGTGCATTCTGTCACAAAAAAAAAAAGTTTTGAGCAGATTTTAGATAAACTGAATATTTTAGATATCTCAAATGATATGATAATCAATAAAAACTGAATATTTTAGATATCTCAAATGATATGATAATCAATAAAAATGAATTCAGTCATATGGTTTTTCAACTGGATAAAATGAATTCGAGGAGCTATCAACATCTCCTTGATCTAATGCGAAAAAGAAAGTACAATCTATAGTGGATGATGCTAGATGAATTTTCTGCACCATGTCAGATAAAATAATTTCAAATCTCAATCCTTTAGGTGGCCCTGCTGTCAATTACAATTCTAAAAGTGTTTCTCAATCTTCGTCTAATAAACCTGTAACCCACAAGGGGAAACGAGTGAGAAATAATAAATTATTTCTCAGTGCTGATTGCTACTCAGATTATTGGATTCGAAGGAAATCCATATTCAGAATGAAATCACCGCACGAGAAATTAACAGTTCATTTTAAAATGACGAATGCAAATGCTCAATAACAGTATCCAATCGAACAACAACAATTACATAGATAAATCAGAACTCAAAGAATCTTATCGAAATAACTGGTTTGGGTCTAAATCTTTTAAACCATAAAGTTTGGTAACGTTTGGTTTCTTACCTTTATAATTTCTAGTCTGATAACACTGACAGATACCATAACAAGTATCCATCGTGTTAGGACTTATACTGTTCTATCCATCCTGATAATTTGTTAATGGAAACAATATAGAATCAATATCTCAATGCCGTCAGTATCAGAAAGAAAATCGATGATAAGATAGTTCTAACTATCCTGACAATCGGTTAGCAAAAATAATACGAAATCAATATCACAGTACTGTCGTTATCGGAAAGAAAATCATTGATAAGACAGTAACCACAGTTCATTAGTCTTACAGTCACAATTCATATTTATTCAATATCTCCTACCCAACCGGTACTGGGTTCAGTTGGGGCCATTCTCCACTATATGGAGGTTCAATGATTACAGTATTTAATATTCAATTAATTCAATCACTGTGGTCTCAACCAATCATTTGCAATAAGAATCAATTAATCGATAAACAATATCAACATGATAGTCAATAGACTCACCTGTAATTCAGTTTCAATTGTATTGGGCTATGTATATGATGCAACAGTTCAATCAAATATTCAAAATGCACAGCGAGTTACGATTTAATTTTTAGTCATGAATATCAGACTAATCCAATAACCTCGCACCTGATATCGTAGGGCAATCAAGAGAGGTCATCATCAGTCTATTCTTCCTGAACATTTTGTCTCATCTGTCTTTTTCATAATTATACCTATATCAGAATATAATCTGATCAATACTTATAACAATTAAGTATAATATACGTATTCTAATATTTAAATCTCAATTATGTATTTATTCAATAAGCTATGTTCAATATTTCTGATAAAATATTTGTTAGCATTTTATTTACATTTTAAAATCATATAATGCTTCAAATTATCAAGTCATATATATAATAGATTATATTTATTATTATCATCAATCCTTGTTTAATTCATAACAGTACCCGTTTAAATTCAAAGCATCTTTTAATTAATTATTTCATCATTTCATTAATCCTTTCTAATTCAATTCAATTTCAATCCAATCAGTCCAAAAGTCCCACAGTCCAGTCCAGTTCATATGTTCAAACAATTAAGATCCAAGTCATTTAATTTCGAGCACAGTCTATTGAATTAAGCATTCTAATACTATTTTTCAACTTCACATTTTATTTTGTACTAAGTCCGAAAATCAAATCCAGCAATTCCAATATTTACTTCTTTTTCTATTTTATTTCTCCTTTGAATGAAAGGTTAAAAGACCCATAATTTAACTCCCATTTCATTCTTCACTTTCCAGCCGAGGTTTATAAGTTTCCTCTTTTTTTTTCAATTTAAACCCTCTGACAAAGGGATATTACCCAACTATAAGAATTTTACATATTTTCCCCTTCATGTTATCTCTTCTTACAACAAACCCCCTGATTAATGAACACAGTATATCAGTATGAAGAAAAACACTAGCACAGTGACTCATAGAATCGGTACCAAGTAATATGTTGGAATTTTCCTGGTTTTTAATCCAAATAAAGATTAAATCTTAATAGCAACTCCTAAGAGAATTGAAATTACAACTCAATACAAGTTAACAATGGAGCAAGAGCCATTAATGACAGTTTGGGTTTAAACCCGCCAGGGATTCAATATGGGATTCAATAGAGAGTAGAGTTTGATAGGAACAAAGAGAGAATAGGTGCCGTGGGGATTGGGCAAAGAAGAAAATAGAAGAAACAGGAATAGTCTCCTGTGGGTCCCACTTGCCAATAAAAATAATAATTCATTTTACATATTTACCTTTAGATTTTCCATGTTTGTGCACAAGTCCATAAGTAAATACCAACAATATAACAATATTTTAATTTCGTCTCTGGGATCTCATATATTTTCTACATATTTTTTTTTTTCTAACATTCCAATATTTATAAATATTTACAATTTCAATTTAATAAGCATATCTTCATTCTTCAAACAAAATTCTTAATGAACTGATCGATAGTAATTAAATTTCAATGTAACTTAATTATCTTACTAATATGTACAAAAAAAAATGCTACTTGTTCTTTGAATAACATATTTAACCGAAAAATATATTCAGACATTTCGTATTTTATTTTCAGTCATGAATTTCATATATATATTTTTGCATAGTGTTACATTTATGTAATTTTTGTTGTTTGATTGGATAATTTTATTGAGCACTTGCATTCATCATTATAAATTGAAATGTTAGTTTCTCATGTGGAGATTTCATTTTGATTATAGATTTCCTTTGAATCCAATAATCTGTGTGAAAATCAGCACTGGAAAATAATTTATTATTTCTTACTCATTTTCCTCTTGTGGGTTTAATCGGAAATAGAGAAATACTTCTGAAATTATAATTGACAAGAGGGTCACTTAAAGATATGAAATTTGAAATTATTTTATCTAATATGGAAAGTATTTTTCTAGTATCATTTTCTATAAATAATCAGATTATTTTAAATAAATTAGAATGTGATAAAATAATGAATGATATTAGCGATGCATATAAAAAATATGTACCTTGCGTTATTTATATTGAATACTAAACAGATGAGACGCGGTATTTCGTTACACCTCTAAATCAGGATTGTGAGATTAACTAATCCCAGCGAGCTAACTGCCCGTAAAGCCCCACAAACGAATATCCAACAATGTGTCTTTTTCCATAACCAACTTTCCATTTAATTAAAGAGTGCAAGAATCCAAACCATGTTTGACCCGAATCGGATAGGCAAAATATGGTAGGGGCCCACACACTGCCCGCTTCATCCCTAAAGGAACATAAACTAATTAAGGAGATTGAGGAAAATAATAATTTTTGCTTAAAAAGTAAATTCTAGAATCAATCAGCAGCATTATTCAAGTATAAAACATGGCAAACGAAGCTAGCTACTACATAAGTTGCAAAAAAAAAAAAAAAAAAAAAAGCTAGCTACTACATGTTACAGGTTACCCTGACCGCAGCCAGTACTTATGTCTGGAGCATGGTTTGCGCGAGCTGAGCTTAAATGCTTTGGTTGTTGCAGCCAGTAGCCCAGTACGGCAGTACTGGAATCTGGAGCATGATTTGTGCAAGCTGAGCTTAAGAGTCTGTTCGGCGGACCATTATGAATGGACATTGATACAGGAATTGAACTAAAAATTACTGTTCATATGAGAAAAAAAAATTCAGCTGAACTAAATTTTTTCTTTCCCGCGGGAATAATGGAGCGGCCGAACACGCCCTAAATGCTTTGGTAGTTGAAGGCTTGGAGCTATGGATATATAGGTTCTTCCTCGCTCATAATTTAGGCAATTGAGATATCTAGGCGAAAATTTTATCTATGACATATAGAAAGGAAATTAATTATATGAAATATTATTGTATATAATTTATAGAAATTGACATTATTTATGAAGTTGTACAAGTTCAGTTAGTTTGTGCTCTTGGCTTTTATTCAAGAGATCTAAGGTTCGAGTCATGACCAATATATAATTTTGTTATTTCACTAATGATAAAATAAATGAGTAAAACTAGAGTCACCAAGTCTTTTTTAATTATGAGCTTAATTTAAAAATCTATTGAATTAGCTTCAAATGATGCATCCAAATTATTGAAACTGATCTACTTCACGAGTGATGTGTTTACATGACAAACTTATAAATTCCCGAACTAATTTATTATAAAGTCAAGCAGTAAAAAAAGATAGTTTATAAGTTAATTTTAATGTGTTCATTTTTTTTATCATTTTTTGACCACTTGATTTTATATTAAATTATTTTAAAAATTTATAAATTTGACATGTTAACTCATAACTCATGAAGTAGATTGGTTTCAACAGTTTAGATGTGTTGCTTGAAATCAATCTGATGAGATTTTAAGTTAAGCTCACAAAGAGGCTTGGCGAGCTTAAGAACACCCTAATTCTACTCAAAATAAATTGACAATAAAACTGCTAGAAAACAAGCTAATTCAAGATTGAACGTTAAGCATTCTTCTAACTACACTATACACACTGCTAAATAATTCAGCTGAAAAACTGAAAATGATAATGATAAAAACAAGGCCGGGTATTGTTTTAGATTTATATATATTTTTTATATGTTATGGATAAAAAACTCGGAATTTCTAACCGATCGAGATGTTGAGAGGTTGGGTATCAAAATATTAGCATTCCTTCTCATCACCATTAGTTTCCTTTTTTGTTTTTCATTTACTTTCAATTTATTGTTTTCATTGTCATATTTCATAATATTATTTTCAGTTTTAAAATTTCCGTTGTTGATTTCTTAAAATAACGTTTCCAGCGAACTTATTTTCATTTAAAATTTCAATTGTTGATTTCGTTTATTTGCAATTGTAATATCTATGCATAATTGAATGAATTTGTAACACTCGTATCAATTCGAGTATTTTGTAAATGATCCTTTTTACCACAATTGATGATTTCCACTTTTACAAATTTTCATTACTCTGTACATTAAATACAATTATTACTTTCTATATATCTATTTATAAATTTAAATTGACCAAAATTCTGTTTCTAAATAAAAAAATAAAATTTAAAATCTCTCATATTTACTCTACGTGATAAATTGAATGCAGAAGCATTGTAAATAATTAAAGAGACGTTGGAGATTTGTAATAAAATAAACAGGAATTAATATGTACCTCGTTGATTGAGATCAATTATTTTTTTCTTTTACAGAATCAGAAAAATATCTATAACTTCGTTCCGAAAATGATAATAAGTGTCTGATCCTGCGGCCATGCAAGAATGGGCTTTAAAGGCCCATTACTATTCGGCCTATTGGGGTTGGTTTCTATGACAATCGCTCACGCACTTGATCTGAAGTTTTACGGATCGTGTTTAGAAAGATCCCGTCGGCCGTTATATGAACAGTTCAATGCAGAGGGAGCTGATATTTTTTTTTGAGGTAGAAATGTGGGAGTCAAGCCCCCTATTCCATTGAAAAGACACAAATAGTGTCAAGTTTTACAAAATAAGAAGAAAAATTACAAAATACAAAATAAAGACTAACATAACACAAATATTACACAAATAAAACAACTATCATCCTACACCATCTCTATACCAGGATCTATATTCATCCTGTATTTCTTGCACCAGGATGCTTAGTGGTTTTGCTTCTCCTCTGAATATTCGAGCATACCTTTCTCGCCAAATTACGAAGCACATCGTGACTTGCATTTGTCTCAGTACTCTGTTTTCCTCTTCCAAAATTATGTTTCGGTACTCTCCTCTCCTGAATTTTGCACTTCTTCTTAGTTCTATTCTTGTTTGTCTCACCCTCTCCCTTATCTGTTGTGTTAGCGTGCATCTCTGAAACAAGTGCCATACCGATTCAGAATTTTGCTTACAAAGCACACACCTATTTGCCATTTCCCATCCTCTAGCCATGAGATTATCCACTGTTAATATCTTGTTCTTTAATAGGTGCCATGTGAAGATCATTACTCCACATTTTTCAATTCCCGTTTTATTACTAGGTCTATCTTCCATTACCTGATAAAAGGATCTTGCCATGTATTTTCCATGCGCCAACCATCGCCATATAACCAGGTCACCCTGTATTTCCTCTCTAAACCTGTACTGCCCTATCTCTTGTATTAATTTCTGCACTTGCTTCCCCTTCTTCCTGCGTCAATTGCTGTTGTAGATACAGATTCCACTGCCCCCCTTGTATGCCGAAGCAAAAAAAAAAAAAAGGATCTCCGTGTCAAATTTTATCCCCGTAAGAGTTCTAAATAGCGCACTATAGTGATGCTACAATGTTTTCGAACCATAAAAGTTATGGCTCTATCAAGACTTTAGCAGCGAAATATGAGCATAGCGTCATTTTATTGATAACTATTAAATGCAGGGTCAGAAAAGAAAAAGAAAAAGAGCAATCAATGGTGTCAATTGGAGCAAAAGAGAAGTGAGGTGTGTACCTGGAAAGGAGAAAGTAGATATGAAATAAAAACCGATTTTTTTTTCTTTATTAACTTCTTCCTTAAGTAACCATTTTCAATTATTGAGATAAATATGAGAGGAAAAAAAAATCAATTTTTCGAAAGAAAAGCTTCTCTCTCAATATTGCAATAGTTGAGCTAGTGCTGAGGGAATTTTTTTTTATGCAAGTCTCTCTCTCTCTAATATGTGTATCTCATTAATTGAGAAAGTTAATAAACCGTCTTTAAAACCCACTCAGATCATATTCTTCATCTTTTCCAAAGAATAAGAATATTTATTGATTTTTTGAAAACTTGGCAGTGAAGTTTAAAAAAAAAAGCAATAAATATTGTTATATTCACCTTTTCCATCCTATATAAAAAGGAGATACCTTAAGCACACTATCCAAGTGAAACCCTAGAGAACTCTCTGCTTTACAGTAAGAAAACCAAATCTCTTCTATAAATTTCCATCCATGTCAATCCCCACACAATTTCCAGCTGAAACCCTTGAAGCCAAAGGTTGTGTAAGACGAATTGAAAAGGTGACAAGATCTCATATGTTTAGCATTGTGGGGTACTCTTTAGAGAATATCAGCAAAGGCAAATATCTGGAATCAAACATTTTTGATGTGGGCGGGCATGATTGGAGTATCATGTATTACCCAAATGGTTCCACGGATGCAGAAGATGACGACATATCGATATATCTTCGCCATAAAAGCAAATCAGAAGGTATAAAAGCACAATTTAGTTTTACTATTATAGACCAAAGTGGATGTGCTTTACCCTTCTCAAGCCAAACAGCAATAAGAAATTTTGAAACCTTCCATTCTAATTGGGGCTATTACTCATTTTGTAAAAGAGCAGAGTTGGAGTCAAAAATCACGAATGATTGTTTTGTGATTAAAACTGTCGTTACTGTTTTTAAAGAATTTCCAGTAGAACCAACACCGCAAATTGTTGTTCCACCTAGTAACATATCGCAACAACTCGGCCATCTTTTGGACAATGGAGTTGGAACTGATGTTACATTTGAAGTGGATGAACAAACCTTTAGTGCTCACAAGTGCATTCTTGCTGCCAGATCTCCAGTATTTTTGGCACAATTTTTTGGTGCAATGAAAGAAAAATCAGACAAAACTATTGAAATTAAAGAGATGGAAGCTCCGGTGTTCAAAGCTCTGCTTCATTTTATATATAATGATACATTTTCTGGATTTGAAGAGATAGAAGAGATCAATGAGAAGCATAACCCCAAATTAATGTGTCAGCATCTATTGGTTGCGGCTGATAGATATGGATTGGAGAGATTAAAGTTAATATGCGAGAAGATGTTGTGTGGTAGTATTCACACGAACAATGTGGTTACCTTGTTTGCTTTAGCCGAGAGGCACAGTTGCAATCATCTCAAAGCAGCATGCTTGAAATTTTTATCCTCTCCCGAAATTCTTGAAGGAGTTGCAGCAACTGAGCAATTTCAATTTTTAATTGGAAGTTGTTCATTAAATTGATGGAACCATCATGAGATGACAATGTAGTTTTCTCCTTGCAATTGCAGTTAATCTTTTCTTTTTCTTTTTACTTTTGTGTTTGTTGCTCATATCTGGCTAGATTCTCAAATTGATAATATGTGTACTGTAACATAGAGGATTTATGTTCGCATTTTTCATTATAAGAATCATCTTGTTGTTGTTATGTGTGATAATATATGTCTCAATTGTTTTTTGCTTAGAATTTATCTAATGGATTACTTTATATGTATATATTCTATTGGATTATACTTGTACACTTTGAGTGCTCATAATATAGTGAAATTCCTTACTAAAAATCTATCGGAATATTGTACGATGTTTCATCAAGGCTGTTTAAGAAAGTCCTGTAATGATGAACTTCCATGTCATGAATAAAACTATCATTTCTGTGAACTTGATAAAAAGGTTTCAGGTTTACAGTATATTCATAATAAATATTACCAATTTAGATAATTACACGACAAATACTGCAATGAATTTGATATTAAAACAAATAATGATAATAAATACTAGTTGCTAAGCCCTCTCTCACAACTAGTATGTTTTGACAAAACCCAGCAAACAAAATTGACAACTTATTTGAACGAACACAGAAACAAAGTCAAAGCAGTAAGTAACTTCTTTCCTTGGAAAACAGAATTCACATGGCCCATAGAGTTTGATTGTTACCAGTTTATCTCATAAATGTCCCTATCATATTGTTGGAATTATTGTCAAACAACCTCTAACTAACTTTGACTTAATCATAGCTGTTGACTTGGAGTCTGTTATGGGCTGCTGTTTCAGCACAGTTAACTGTTGCCTTGATTCTGTCAGCATTGATTTATTAAACCTCAATGGCTTACTTTGAATATGAAAAATTAGGCCTAAAACTTAACACATCCAAGCATTTTATAGTGATATCAGTTTTAACCATCTTTTAGTTCATCTGCATTTGTTATTTTTTCTTTTTCTTTTTGACATCTTAAATCTACATATAATAGGCCACGATTGGGTTCCAATTTTTAACACTCCAGGAAAATTGTGTTACATATTGTCATAGCCTGTCCAGGAAAGAAAAGGGAACAGAAAAAGAAAAGGAAAAAAAAAAGCTGAGTTCTGAATTGTAGACCAGATACGGGTCAGCTGGACCCATTAGGCGTACCGATGTAGGTAAACAATTAATTTATTAAAAATGAAGATCTTTGATCTTTCTCTAATTGGGACAACATAATTACTATATGCTACATGGTAACAATACTGTTGTTGTTTCTGGTACGTACCATTACCGGTACAGGCACTGCTGCTGGTTATACCATGTATCAGAACCAGTACTGGCACTGTTGCTGGTTCTAATATGTACCAGAACCAGTACCGACATTGCTGCTGGTTTTGGTACATACCAGTAGTGATATGAACTTGAATTCTTAAATTCTAGGTATAAAGCATCGACTGACACATGATGATATTATGGTAAAAGTTCCTCAGGAGTGATCTTTGTCATTACCAGCTAGTATATATGATATTATCTCTTCTAAAGAATCCGAGCTTGATGGGAACAAATGGGTGTTTGTCTGTTTTTAAAGCCTATGCATATGTAAGTATTGCTCATTTTCATTTTTTCTTCTATTTATACTTTATTTTATAATAATTTTTATTGGGATCATATTTAGTTTAATTAAGGTTAGCCTATACACAAGGACAAATTTAAAATAGTGAAAAGTTCAGTTTACTCTCAAATACACTCATGAAATAGAATTCGCATCTTATGAAATATCTCAAAGTTTTGAGTTGAACTGTAAAAATTCCAAACTATTCAAATCTTTCTGCATTCTGAATAGTCACAGAAAAAAAGTTTGAGCAGACTTTAGATAAAATGAATATTTTAGATATCTCAGATGAATTCAATCGTATGGTTTTTCAACAGTATTTTAGAATAATATTACTTATCAAATTCTTAGCGGATTTCATATTTGGATTGTGTAAGATCCGAATACAAATCCACTAACCAACACAATTTTTTTTTATATAATCCATATATGGATCTAATAAATTATTGAATAGTTCTTAGATTTATATGCAGATCCATTCATATGGATTTGGATAAAGTTTATGAATATCCATTGGCAGTCCTAATTATAATGTTCAATGCCATCATGAAAATTAATGACTTGTGATGCAGAATCTTACAAAATCAATACAATCTCGCCGAAGGAAAGGGATCACCTGCTCCTAGTGCAACTGACACGTGGCCCAGACGGATTTAAACATTTAAATATTGATTTTTAGTTTTGTTGCAATCACACATGTTAGCGACACAGGGGCAAGAAAATCCTGCCCCCTAGGGTGTAGAGGATTCGATTCCCTCGCAGAAGCCAAGTTTACCAAAAATTCACTCTGATATTCTATACTAAATTTTTGTTTCTTTTCATATAGTCTTTGTAATTACAAAATTTAAACTTCATCTGGTAACAGAAATTATATTTTGTTTTTAAATTAATTAGTTTGACATAGTGTTTTTAAATTTATTAGTTTGACATAACTAAATTTTTGGTGCATATAATTTTTTTTTTCAAAATTTTCTTGCATAATTAATAATAGGGAAAATTGGTTATTTGCCACTCCAAAATCTTCAAATATGAAAAATGCCATCATAAAACTATAAATCTGAAAAATGCCACTCTAAACTTAGTTAATTCTTAAATTTGCCACAAATACACACTTTTTATACTTTTTTTAATTAAAAATTAACTGAAAAATACAATTTTGAGATACGTATTTATGTATTTCCCTATATACACTTCAGACTCCTCATTATACGTATCTCAAAACTGTATTTTCAATTAATTTTTAATAAAAAGTATAAAAATTGTGTATTTTTGGCAAATTTAAGAATTAACTAAGTTTAGAGTGGCATTTTTTCTGATTTTATAGTTTCGTAATGGCATTTTTTAGATTTGAAGGTTTTGGAGTGACAAATAACCAATTTTCCCTTAATAATAATTACATCGTAAATTATAATGGTCATGCTATTGTATCAAAGGCTTCCAATATGTAACCCAAGTTACCCATGATTATAATTTCAAGATTTCTAAAAATTATGGCATGCATATTACAAATGTGGTTTCCTGATTGTAGCTTTACTAAAGCAATGAAAAAGTTGACCTTTAAGAAAAAGCAATGAAAAAGAAAGACATATGAAATGGCATCCATGCATATTACAAATGTGGCTTCATGATTATTGTAGCTTTACTAAAGCAATGAAAAAGTTTACCTTAAAAAATAAAGCAGTGAAAAAGAAACGGGGCCAAAGGCCGAATCTGACCGAATTCTTATTTGCTTGTTCGCAATACTTTGTATATAAAACGTTTAATTTTTGGACCTCAAATTTGAGTGTAGAGAAATCGGTAAAGTTGAATTCTAATATTTTTTTAGTCATTCGACATGCTCAAATTCTTTCACCAACTAATAATTTACGTATTTCATGTAAACCCTTCAAAAACTTTCACCAACTCAAATTATTTCATCAACTCATAAAAAATATATATAACATATTTAAGAAAATAACATCTTCTAATTGATCGGTTTCCAAGAACAAATAGTTTATTTCTATATTTTTGACACATACACCAGTTTATATGTAAATGTCATTGTGCATAGGTTACAAGTAAATAAATGAATCATTAGCTCTTGAAAATTGACCAATTAGAAAACTGATATTTTTCTTAAACATGTTTCATATATATTAACTTTTAATGGAGAGAAAAATGTATACTTTATAAATTTAAAATGAGTTTCAATACAAAAGGCAATAACATGGGTAATTTTTTTAGTTTTTGAAATTTAGAAGGATAAATATGATATTATGAATTTTTAGAGGGGATCAGTACGTAATTTCAAAGTTTTCTAATTAATGTAATAATCGCTCATCGTAAAAACTAAAAAAAGTCTAATTTAGGATAATATTCATAGCTCAACTAAATGTAATAAATGTACCCCAAGACTTACATTCAAATGAAAAAAATATATACGGCTAGTGGTAAAAATTCATCACGGAAGAAAAGACTCAAATATAGAGCCGGGATCCCTCAGGGGATCACTAACATATACTAAAACGGATACTAATCTAATAAAAAAGAATTCTCTTTTGAGCCATAATCAGAGAACATCATCGAGATAATACACATGAATTATGTGAATTTTCTAAAGAGCAGTCCAAACCATAGTGACAATATACACGTTTAATTTGCATTTTATTTGTGAAAAAACCCGGGATTTTTTTCTTTGGATTTTTTTTTTGCTTCTTTGTTATACTTAATAATTTCCAAATTATATCCGAATTACAAAACTTTGACCCTACCGAACTGAACCTGAACTATTTGTTTGTCACTATGGTCCAAACGTGCCAAAGACATACACATGCAGTGGAAGTTCATTAATTAAGAATAACATAAAATTATTACCCTTATTTTAATTCTCATTTATATTTATTTTGTATTTTTACCTTTTCAGGGCTTGATTCTCTTGGGTCCTTTAGCCTTTACATTTTTTTCACCGCATGATTTTCGAAACTAAAATTTGTAAAAACAAACTTCGTCGACTAAATCAAGAATAAGTATGCCCGCCATTTTTATTTATATCCAACATTAAATAGAAATTGCCAAATATGCCCACTAAAGTTAGGTTTTATTAAAACCTACCCAAACCAGCTAATCATTAGCCAGTCCTTAATTTTTAATAGGAACCGGCTAATAATTAGCCGGTCCTTAACTTTTTTATTTTTTTGGAAATAGTTATAATTTATTTATTTTTTATTAAAGTATTAATTTTTTTTATATGTTTCTTTGAAATTGGATAGAGTAATATATAATTTAATTTATTAGAAAGATTGAAACAAATAATCCGGATCAATATTTCTCAGATCGGGTTTTACGCAGCTGCAATAAAAATTAAAATATTTCTTTGTATGTTATTGGTAAAAAAAAATGCTTTGAATCTTAGTTATTGATCCCAGATCAAAATATATTTCTAGGTAAATATAGAAAATAATTGAATTTTTCTATTTTAGAAAAAATAAAAAAATCAATGGTAACCGGATATTATAACCGGTTATTTTTTTTCTTTTCCTTTTTAACTTAGTATTGGCAAGTGACTTTTATTTTATTTTTTCAAAAATAGAAAAATTCAATTATTTTCTATATTTATTTTGAAGCAACTTTTGATCCAGATTAATAACTCAGATTCAAATCATTTTTATTTTTTTTCCAATACCACGCAAAGAAATATTTTAATTTTGCTTACAGTCGCGAAAAATCCGATCTGAAAAATATTGATCTGGGTTATTTGTTTCAGTCTTTCTAATAATTAAATTATATATTATTATATCCAATTTCAAAAAAACATATAAAAAATTTCTAATATTTTAATAAAAAAATTATAACTTTTTCCAAAAAAAAAAGTTAGAAATATTAGCCAAAAAAATTCTGAAAATTCTAAATGTATCTCAAATCTGAACACTTCTAAATTAACACAAGACATGCAGACGCGGGTAGAATTGGTACAATTTTTGTGCATTATTTTGTTAGGTATAACTATACCACATACAACTCTAGCATCATTCCTCGACAGAATGTTGGATTGTTTCATGAAAAATATTCAACTCATCTATCCACAGATTCTGAGAGTCAAATTGGAATATGAGATACAAAAATATGCCGAAGCAAAAAAAAAAACAAAAAAAACAAAGGATCTCCATGTCAAATTTTATCTCCGTGGGTAAGAGTTCTAAATAGCACACTATAGTGATGCACTGATGCTATAGCGTTTTCGAACCATAAAAGCTATGATGCTATCATCGATATAGCAGCGTAATATGAGCATAGTATCATTTTAGATAGCACCAAATTAAGCAGTGCAACAAGAGCACAGCGTCATTTTATTGATAACTATTTAAATGCAGGGTCCGAAAGAGAAGTGATCAGGCGTGTACCTGGAAAGGAGAATTTAAAGTAGATATGAAATAAAAACATATATATATATATTTTTATTAACTTCTTCCTTAAGTAACATTTTTTAATTAATGAGATAAATATGAGAGGAAAAAAAAACCGATATTTATTAGAAAGAGAAGTTTCTCTCTCAATATTGCAATGAGTGCTGAGGGAAATTTTTCTATGAAAGTATCAAGTCTTTCTCTCTCTAATATGTGTATCTCATTAATTGAGAAAGTTAATAAAGCGTCTTTAAAACCCACTCAGATCATATTCTTCATCTTTTCCAAAGAATAAGAATATTTATTGCTTTTTTGAAAACTTGGCAGTGAAGTTTAAAAAAAAACAATAAATTTTGTCATATTCACCTTTCCCATCCTATATAAAAGGGAGATACCTTAAGCACACTATCCAAGTGAAACCCTAGAGACCTCTCTCAGCTTTACAGTAAGAAAACCAGATCTCTTCTATATATTTCCAACCATGTCAATAATCCCCACACAATTTCCTGCTGAAACCCTTGAAGCCACAGGTTGTGTAATACGAATTGAAAAGGTGACAAGATCTCATATGTTTAGTATTGTGGGGTACTCTTTAGATACTATCGACAAAGGCAAATTTCGGGAATCAAACATTTTTGATGTGGGTGGGCATGATTGGAGTATCATGTATTACCCAAATGGTTCCACTGATGCAAAAGATGACAACATATCGATCTTTCTTTACCATAAAACAAAATCAGAAGGTATAAAAGCACAAGTTACTTTTACTATTATAGACCAAAGTGGATGTGCTTTACCCTTATTAAGCCAAACAATAGCAATAAGAAATTTTGAAACCTTTGATGCTAATTGGGGCTATCACTCATTTTGTAAAAGAGCAGAGTTGGAGTCAAAAATCACGGATGATTGTTTTGTGATTAAAAGTGTCGTTACTGTTTTTAAAGAATTTCCAGTAGAACCAACACCGCAAATTGTTGTTCCACCTAGTAACATATTGCAACTACTCAGCCATCTTTTGGACGATGGAGTTGGAACTGATGTTACATTTGAAGTGGATGGACAAACCTTTAGTGCTCACAAGTGCATTCTTGCGGCCAGATCTCCAGTATTTTTGGCACAATTTTTTGGTGCGATGAAGGAAAAATCAGACACAACTATTGAAATTAAAGAAATGGAAGCTCCCGTGTTCAAAGCTCTGCTTCATTTTATATATAATGACACATTTTCTGGATTTGAAGAGATAAAAGAGAGCAATGAGAAGCATAACCCCAAATTATTGTGTCAGCATCTATTGGCTGCGGCTGATAGATATGGTTTGGAGAGATTAAAGTTAATATGCGAGAAGATGTTGTGTGGTAGTATTCACACGAACAATGTTGTTACCTTGTTTGCTTTAGCCGAGAGGCATAGTTGCAATCATCTCAAAGCAACATGCTTGAAATTTTTATCCTCTCCCGAAATTCTTGAAGGAGTTGCAGCAACTGAGCAATTTCAATTTTTAATTGGAAGTTGTTCATTAAATTGATGGAACCATCAAGATATGACAATATAGTTTTCTCCTTGCGATTGCAGTTAATCTTTTCTTTTTCTTTTTTGTTTTTGTGTTTGTTGCTTATATCTGGCTAGATTCACAAATTGATAATATGTGTACTGTAACATAGATGATGTATGTTCACACTTTTCATTATAAGAAGCATCTTGTTTTTGTTATGTGTGATAATATATGTTTCAATTGTTTCTCAGTTGCTTGGCCATTTTGTATATCACATAGTTTTTTCCTTAGAATTTCTCTAATGGATTACACTTTATATGTATATATTCTATTGGATTACACACTTTGAGTGCTCATAATATAGTGAAATTCCTTACTAAAAATCTATCGGAATATTGTATGATGTTTCAGCAAGGCTGTTTAAGAGAGTCCTGTAATGATGAACTTCCATATCATGAATCAAACTATCATTTCTCTGAACCTGATAAAAAGGTTTCAGGTTTACAGTATATTCATAATAAATATTACAAATTTCGATAATTAAACGACAAATACTGCTATGAATTTGACATTAAAATAAATAATGATATTAAATAGTTAAATACTAGTTACTAAGCCCTGTCACAACTAGTATGTTTTGACAAAACCCAGCAAACAAAATTGAGAAATTATTTGAACAAACACAGAAACAAAGTCAAAGCAGTAAGGAACTTCTTTCCTTGGATAACAGAATTCACATGGCCCATAGAGTTTGATTGTTACCAGTTTACCTCATAAATTACCCTATCATATTGTTGGAATTATTGTCAAAGAACCTTAAAATTTTAACAGTAGAGATAAGGAATTTTATGAATACAAGATTTTATTCGTTCTTGATTGAGTACTACAAGATATAGTTTGCCCTTTTTATAGAGAATGGCTAATCTCTTTATTACACTGACTAATTACAGTTTTACCCCTTCTAACAACCAGTCAATGACTAACTAAATCTCTAACAGCTTCACTAACTAACTTTGACTTAATCATAGCTGTTGACTTGATTCTGTCAGCATTGGTTTATTAAACCTCAATGGCTTACTTAGAATATGAAAAATTGGGGTTATAACTTAACACATCCAAGCATTTTATAGTGATATCAGTTTTAACCATCTTTTAGTTCATCTGCATTTGTTATTTTGTTTTCTGTTTGACATCTTAAATCTACACATATAATAGGCCACAATCAGGTCCCAATTTTTAACACTCCAGGAAAGTTGTGTTACATATAATAGCTGTTTGTCATAACCTGTCCTGGAAAGAAAATGGAACAGAAAAAGAAAAGAAAAAAAAAAAAAAAAACTGAGTTTTGAATTGTAGATCAGATACAGGTCGAGTTGACCCATTAGGAGTACTGAGGTAGGTAAAAGAAAGTACTATCCTGGTTTAAACAATTAATTTATGAAAAATGAAGATTTTTCTCTAATTGGGACAACAAAACTACTATATGGTACATAGTAACAATACTGTTGTTGTTTCTGGTACGTACCATTACCAGTACAGGCACTGCTGCTGGTTATGACATGTACCAGAACCAGTACTGACACTGTTGCTGGTTCTGATACGTACCAGAACCAGGACCCACATTGCTGTTTGTTTTGGTACATACCAGTAGTGATATGAACTTGAATACTTAAATTCTAGGTATAAAGCATCGACTGACACATGATGATATTATGGTAAATGCTCCTTAGGAGTGACCTTTGTCATTACCAGCTAGTATATATGATAGTATCTCTTCTAAAGAATCTGAGCTTGATGGGAACAAAAGGGGGTGAGTCTGTTTTTTAAAGCCTATGCATATGTAAGTATTACTCATTTTCATTCTTTCTTCTATTTTATACTTTATATTATAATAATTTTTATTGGGATCATATTTAGTTTAATTAAGGTTAGCCTATACACAAGGCTAAATTTAAAATAGTGAATAGTTCAGTTTACTCTCAGATATGCTCTTAAAATAGAATCCACATCTTATGAAATATCTCAAAGTTTTGAGTTGAACTGTAAATATTCCGAACTATTCAAATCTTTAGGCATTCTGAATGTTCACAGAAAAAAAGTTTGAGCAGACTTTAGATAAACTGAATATTTTAGATATTTCAGACGATACGATAATCAATAAAAATGAATTCAATCATATGGTTTTTCAACTGGAAAAAATGAATTCGAGAAGCGATCAACATATCCTTGATCTAATGAGAAAAGGCAAGTACAATCTATACCTTTTGGCAGAACATTATTTTGGGTGTAGTCTTCTTAGAAATGAGCAGGCCACAAACTTTAATTGGCTTTTTAGCACTTGGATGCAAGCTATGTATGACAAGGCACCAATTTCAATAATCACCGATCAAGATCCAGCTATGAGAGCTGCTATACAAGAGGTTTTGCCAAAAACTATCCATAGATGTTTTTTTTTATGGTTGGCGGCGAATTGCCGCCAACGAATAGATTTATAAAAAAGGTTTAATTACAAATGTAATAACTTACACACCGAATTGAACAATGCTCTACTCTAGCTCTACCTAGCAAAGATAGCCGCTAATAGTGTACAAAAATAAATTACAAAGGACGCGTGGTTAGGCACTGTTAGTCCATAGGAAGACATCTGTCGTTGTATCATTGATTAATAAAGCCACCGGCCGCCTCGTATTCTGGAATAGTCTCCTATTCCGCTCTCTCCACAGTGCCCAAACTCCTGCCACCCAAATCACTCCCAATTTTAATGTCACATTTTGTGTCAAATTTCCCCGGTCCTCCGACCAGATCCAGAGCAGCCTATCTCCCCTTGCTGTTGCGATATTGAAGTGGGCGCAGAATCCTCTCCAGAATCTAGCTGAGTAGTTGTAGTTCCACATGATGTGGTCTCTTGTTTCCGCCAATTGAGACGAGCATAAGTGACAACCTTGCTGAATGTTGCATCCTCTGTAGATAAGCACTTCCTGCGTCAGAATCCTGTTTGCCAACATTAGCCAAACAAAGATTTTTACTTTCATCGGGATCCGGAGTTTCCACAGTCTCGGAATTCCTTCAATTACTCCCCTATGGTGTGCCATCCTGTAAGCTGAAGCACAGGAGAAAGCCCTTGATGCCGTCCATCTCCACTTTATTCCATTTTCGTAGAATGTTGAAGCCGAGAAGAATGGTATGAAGGGCGCTAGGTCCTTCATGATGAAAGAGTTGGCGGGCATGGTTTCGATCTCCCCCACCGATGAAATGTTTAGCAATCTCCTGACCGTGGATGCCCAAAGTCCGTCCGGGTCTGTTTCAATTTTCCAGAGCCACTTTGTGAGGAGGGAATCGTTTTGTCAACCAAGGTCAATGACTCCCAAGCCCCCATTTTCCTTTAGGGAACAAACTTTTTCCCAATTGACAAGACAATTTATGCCTTTGCAAGTTGCATTACCCTTCCAGAGAAATCCCCGTCTCATCTTATCCAGTTGTTTGATAACCCCCTTAGGTAATTTGAGCGCTTGCATATAATGCAGTGGCATTGCTGAGAGGACCGCCTTAACAAGTGTGATCCTGCCTCCATAGGAAAGAAAGTTTGACGTCCACCCCTCCATTTTGGACTGCACCGCAGTCAACATCGGCTGCTAGTGTATTCTGTTTGGTCTGTTTATACCCAGGGGTAATCCCAGATATTTGATTGGCAGTTGTGACGGCGGTGATAATATAATGTCCCGGATTGTCCCTATGAGGGTGTTCGGAATGGCAATAGGTACAAAGGTACTTTTGGCCTGATTGATCCTTAGCCCAGACAAATTGGAGAAGACCCTCAATGTTCTCTGTATTATCCTTAGCGTATCCGGGTGCGCCTCCGCTATTATGATTGTATCATCAGCAAACTGAATTGTTTCCGGGGCGAGAAAAACATGCATCTCGCATTTACCAGAAATCTGGTGAGAGCGTCTGCCACCAAAATGAACAGCATTGGTGATAGGGGGTCACCCTGTCTTAGGCCCCTCCTATGTTTGAAGAAAGCCGTCAGTGTACCATTCACTCTTATTGCTGAGGAAGAAGAGTTAATGGTGGACAGTACCATAGATATCCATCTCGGTGGAAAGCCTCGCTCAATTAGAAGATTTATCAAGAAACACCAATCGACGGTATCGAAGGCCTTTTCGAAGTCTACCTTGTATAATACGGATGGCAATTTTTCCCACGAGCAAAATGATAAGAACTCTCTTGCCGAGAGGAAGGATTCCATCATGGATCGACCTTTGATGAAAGCCGTCTAATTGGGCATGATAAGTTTTTGGAGATGAGGCTGAAGTCTATTTGCCAAGATCTTTGTGACAATCTTAGCCACTGTATTTATGACGCTGATCGGTCTGTAGTCTGATACAGATTCCGGATTGGTTTTCTTGGGGATTAAGGCGATTGATGCTCTGTTGAGCCTACCCAATGTTAGAGTCTGGCTTTGTACGAGATCGATGATATCAGACTTGACGATATCCCAGAATGCCCTGAAAAATTTGATTGGAAGACCGTCCGGGCCACTCGATTTGTTTGTTGGCATTGCATTTATAGCCTCTTTGATCTCTCTCTCCTCAATTCCATCATCCAAGCATTTGAGGTCCTCCGTAAACGCTGGACCGATCCTACCCACTAAGGAAAAGGTCATGAACTCACCTTTTGTTCGACCCAAGATGTTCTGGAAGTGGTTCTGCAAGAAGCCTGGCAGCTGATTTGACGGCACCGTGTTACCCCCCTCATGCCTTATTGCTGCTATTGTGTTAATGAAAAACTATCCATAGATGTTGCCAATGGCACGTATTGAGGAAGGCGAGGGAGCAATTGTTGGTACACTATGGCACTAAGATGGTTTTGAAGAAGATCTAAAAGCAGTTATTAATCGAAGCTTGACAGTGGCTGATTTTGAAACCTCATGGAAGAAAATGCTTCAAAAATACAGTTTGGAAGACAACAATCATCTCAAGACAATGTATGAAAAGCGAGAGGAATGGGTCCCTTCCTTCTTTCGAGGTACTTTCTTTGCTAACATGTCAACAACTCAAAGAAGTGAAGGCATGAATGCGGTCATGAAGTTGTTGGTGGATAACCATACCTCTATCTATCGGTTTGTTTTACAACTTGAGAAAACTTGTGGAAGGTATTTGGCAGCAGGAGAGTGACGAAGACTGTCATACAACTAGGGGTTTTCAATTGTGGTCAATGAACAACATGGAGGTGGACACACGTCGGGTTTACACTAGGAAAATATTTTCCATGTTTAAGAAGACTTTGAAGGAGAGTAGCAATGGTGTTGTCGTAGAGGTTGAGTGAGAAAGATTATATGAGGTTATTGTACTTTTATTGGAGGTAATTTAGTCACTTGGAAGAGTAAGAAGCAAAAGGTTATTTCCTGATCAAGTGCAGAGGCAGAATACAGAGCTATGGCAAATGGGACATGTGAGGGTATGTGGATCAAAACATTGCTTGATGAATTGGGTTTTAAGGTAACACATCCAATTCCTTTATATTGTGATAATCAAGCAGCTCTTCATATTGCTAGCAATCCTGTTTTTCATGAACGAACGAAGCACATAGAGGTGAACTGTCACTTAGTACGAGAGAAGTCTGTGAAGGAAAAAGTGGTTGACCCAAAGCATGGAGATCTCATGAACAACTAGTAGATGTGTTTACGAAAGGGTTGTCTGGGAAGAGAATAGAAGAGATATGCTCCAAGTTGGGCATGATAAATATATATACTCCAACTTGAGAGGGAGTGTTGAAAAATAGAGTTGTTGTTGTGCCTTTTGTGTTTAATATAAACTCTAGGGATGTATTTATAATTTTATACAATGTATGGACTACTCTGTAATTTTGAAAGATAGTAATAGAAAGAGTTGAGGCGTCACAGAGAAAGAACTCTCTCTGAACCCTCTTTCTTCTAATCTTCTTGTTCTTCTTTTTATTCTAAGCTACACTCTAAAAACACTAGAAATTAACAGTTTAGATTACATGCTAGCGCCATTCTGTGTTGTTCACTTGTGGTTGTTGTAAACTGAGGTGATTAGAGTCACAATTATTAGAGCATCTATATTTCTGAAACTATTAGTTTCTAATTTGATGTGGCAGTTTTTAAACTAGTTTCAGATATGTGAGAGAGTTTTTTATTTAGCAACTATGCAAAAAAAGTCTTATTAAGAAATTATTTATAAACTCCATACTGATTAAATGATTGACTCAAATTATTTTTTATTTTTAATTTATTGCTGATGTTGTTTAATAAAAATTCTAAAATTAATTTCAAAGATACAAGAGTTTAAAAACTTTAGAGACCTTAATTTCTAAAAAATAGTTAACAGTTATTTAGAAACTCATTTGAGTTGCTAGATGTAGATGCTCTTATGTTATTTTGACCTCAACTATTACAATATTGAGTGCCGAGGAAAATTTTTCTATGAATGTATGAAGTCTTTCTCTCTCTGATATGTGTATCATAATTATTGAGAAAGTTAATAAACCGTCTTTTCCAAGAACTAGGATATAAACCGTCTTTAAAACCCACTCATAATATTCATCTTTTCCAAAGAATAACAATTAATATTTATTGCTATATACACCTTTTCCATCCTATGAAAGGGATATAACTTGAGCACAACATCTGAAAATTGGGATCGGTCATTCGACCATGGAATCGAAATCGGCTGAATTGGTCTCAATCAGCCGAGACGGCTCGAAAACTCGGATTTTTTTTGCCAGAAGCATGTTTTTTTTTGCTAAAATAAAGAAAAAAAAAACATGTATGTAAATTAAATATTCAAACACATATATTGTGTGAATATATTTGTATAAAATTACTTCAAATGATATAAATTAATTATTGTAATTTGATAATTAGTCTTAACAAGGATGTTATTACAATCATACAGCTTAACGGTATTAGCTACAATTATGTATGAGTAAACATGAAAATTAATGTTTTTATATTCTAATTATATTTAAGTATTAAAATAAAGATTATAATATTTTCTAAATTGTAACAATTCATATTATAACATTTTATCAATTTATTTGATAGTTCAAATTAATTTTATAATTTTATTTCCAAATAATAGTATGTTGAAGTAGGAGCAATTTTCTCGTGTACCAATTGTTCTTTGAGATTCTCTCGTAGTAAATATTTGTTTGACAAAGGCATCTTCAATACTCATTCTTTTTTGTTACCCCTGGTTCACCATGCACCAAACACCTTTTCAATTTCTATGCATAGTAGTCCAATACACCAAGTTCATTTAAAAAGATGTATCTATATTTCCCTTTCTTCTCCACAGAAATCTTCATTTTCATTCGTCCCAAAGCAAACTTTTTTATCTTCTCAAATCGACCACGATAAACCCTAATTGACGCCAAAAAAAAAGTAGAATCGGCCGAGAATCGCTTAAAATCATAAGAATCAGACTTCGGAGAAAAAACTCGGTTGAATTGGCCGAGTCAACCTTACAACCGATTTTCGGTGAAATAAAACGCTCGGGCAGGAAACTCGGGTAAATCTCCGCTCGCACCCGACCGATACCGTTCCGACTCAGCCGAGTCAACTCGGACTTCTCTGCTTTACAGTAAGAAAACCTCTTCTCTCTATATTTCCATCCATGTCGATCCCCACACAAACCCTTGAAGCCACAGGTTGTGTAAGACGAACTGAAAAGGTGACGAGATCTCATATGTTTAGCATTATGGGGTACTCTTTATTAGATAAGAATATCGGCAAAGGCAAATGTCTGGAATCGAACATTTTTGATGTGGGCGGGCATGATTGGTCTATCAAGTATTTCCCAAATGGTGAGACTACTGCAGAAGATGACGACATATCGATATTTCTTTACCATAAAAGCAAATCAGAAGGTATACAAGTACAATTTAGTTTTACCATTATAGACCAAAGTGGATGTGCTTTACCCTTATTAAGCAAACCACCAGCAATAAATAAATTTGAAACTATTAATTCTGCTTGGGGCTATAACTCATTTTGTAAAAGAGCAGAGTTGGAGTCAAAAATCACGGATGATTGTTTCGTGATTAAAAGTGTCGTTACTGTTTTTAAAGAATTTCCAGTGGAACCAACACCGCAAATTGTTGTTCCACCTGGTAACATATTGCAACAACTCGGCCATCTTTTGGACAATGGAGTTGGAACCGATGTTACATTTGAAGTGGATGAACAAACCTTTAGTGCTCACAAGTGCATTCTTGCGGCCAGATCTCCAGTATTTTTGGCACAATTTTTTGGTGCGATGAAAGAAAAATCAGACACAACTATTGAAATTAAAGAAATGGAAGCTCCAGTGTTCAAAGCACTGCTTCATTTCATATATAATGATACATTTTCTGGTTTTGAAGAGATAAAAGAGAGCAATGAGAAGAATAACCCCAAATTAATGTGTCAGCATCTATTGGTTGCGGCTGATAGATATGGATTGGAGAGATTAAAGTTAATATGCGAGAAGATGTTGTGCGGTAGTATTCACACGAACAATGTGGTTACCTTGTTTGCTTTAGCCGAGAGGCACAGTTGCAATCATCTCAAAGCAACATGCTTGAAATTTTTATCCTCTCCTGAAATTCTTGAAGGAGTTGCAGCAACTGAGCAATTTCAATTTTTAATTGGAAGTTGTTCATTAAATTGATGGAACCATCAGTGAGATGACAATATATATGGTTTTCTCCTTGCAATCGCAGTTAATCTTTTCTTTTTCTTTTTTGTTTTTGTATTTGTTGCTCATATCTGGCTAGATTCTCAAATTGATAATATGTGTACTGTAACATAGATGATGTCTGTTGGAATTTTTCATTATAAGAAGCATCTTGTTCTTGTTATGTGTGATAATATATGTCTCAATTGTTTTTAATTTGCTTGGCCATTTTGTAAATCACATAGTTTTTTCCTTAGAATTTTTCCAATGGATTACACTTTATATGCATATATTCTATTGGATTACACACTTTGAGTGCTCATAATATAGTGAAATTCCTTGCTAAAAATCACATAGTTTCAGCAAGGCTGTTTAAGAGAGTCCTGTAATGATGAACTTCCATATCATGAATCGAACTATCATTTCTCTGAACCTGATAAAAAGGTTTCAGGTTTACAGTATATTCATAATAAATATTACAAATTTAGATAATTAAACGACAAATACTGCAATGAATTTGACGTTAAAACAAATATTGATAATAAATACTAGTTACTATGCCCTGTCACAACTAGTATGTTTTTGACAAAACTTAGCAAACAAAACTGAGAAATTATTTGAACAAACACAGAAACAAAGTCAAAGCAGTAAGGAACTTCTTTCCTTGGATATCAGAATTCACATGGCCCATAGAGTTTGATTGTTACCAGCTGTTTACCTCATAAATGTCCCTATCATATTGTTGGAATTATTGTCAAAGAACCTTAAAATTTGCCCTTTTTATAAAGAATGGTGAATCTCTTTATTACACTGACTAATTACAATTTTACCCATTCTAACAACCAGTCAATGACTAACTAAATCTCTAACAGCTTCACTAACTAACTTGCTCTAACTAACTTTGACTTAATCTTAGCTATTGACTTGGACTCTGTTATGGGCTGCTGTTTTGGCACAGTTAACTGTTGCCTTGATTCTGTCAGCATTGGTTTATTAAACCTCAATGGCTTACTCAGAATATGAAAAATTGGTGTTATAACTTAACACATCCAAGCATTTTATAGTGATATCAGTTTTAACCACTTTTTGTTCATCCGCATTTGTTATTTTTCTTTTTTCTTTTTGACATCTTAAATCTACATATAATAGGCCACGATCGGGTCCCAATTTTTAACACTCCAGGAAAGTTGTGTTACATATTGTCATAACCTGTCCTGGAAAGAAAAGGGAACAGGAAAAGAAAAGGAAAAAAAGAAAACAAAACTGAGTTTTGAATTATAGATCAGATACAGGTCGAATTGACCCATTAGGAGTACCGAGCTAGGTAAAAAGAAAGTACTATCCTGGTTTAAACAATTAATTTATGAAAAATGAAGATCTTTCTCTAATTGAGACAACAAAACTACTATATGCTACATGGTAGCAATACTGTTGTTGTTTCTGGTACGTACCGGTAACTACTGCTGGTTATGACTGTACCAGAACCAGTACTGACACTGTTGCTAGTTCTGATACGTACCAGAAGCAGGACCCACATTGCTGCTTGTTTTGGTACATACCAGTAGTGATATGAACTTGAATACTTAAATTCTAGGTATAAAGCATCGACTGACACATGATGATATTATGGTAAATGTTCCTTAGATGATATCATTGGTATTCATCCATCAAACATCATTGCCGGCTGCACATCGATCCTCCGAAGAAATTCAACCTCCTTCACGAGGTATATGAAAAACAAATAATGAATGCTGCATCAGAAGGAGGAGTAGGAGGAGGAGCTATTTGTGTCTTCTACATGCTTTTCTGATAACAATGATGTGTAATTCGGTTTCAATTCACTCATGTTTAGGCAATTCATATCTTTAGAACTGAAAGAGACGGGGCTGATGGAATGTGGATAACAGGATAAACACTTTGTTTTTGGCATGAATTAATGAATCAATCAATGAGGTGCTATATATATATATATAGACACACACTCCCAATCCGAGGAAAAGAAAAGAAAAGACCGTGTCAAAAGTGTCATTAAATCCGAGGTTTATTAGAAACTTGGGAAGCTTCCTAAATTTCCTTGCGCGTCTTGTTTAGCTGCAACAGGAAGAATTCTGACGAAATGTTATCTTATTAGACAATTTTCTCCTACTGCCTAAAGATGTAGCAAATCATTTTCTGACTATGTAACATCCGCTACACAGAAGATCTTACAATCGTATGTATAACTGGAATCCCTCTTTTACAAATTTAAAAAAAGGCCGCAACTCGTATATGACGAACGAGTCAAATTGTTTGACTTGGAAAAATCAACTTAATTGCGTTTTCTTTTTCATTTATTGTTACCTGTCATTTAAAATTACTCGCCTTTTTGACAGAAGAAAAGACTCATGATAGAGCCGGGATCTCAGAGGGGATCAATAACTTATGCTAAAACGAATACTAATCCAGTAGAAAAGAACTATCTTTTGAATACGCTGAGGCGGACCTAAGGCTTAGCCAAAAGTAGCTAAGCCACTCTTGTAATTTCAAAATTTTAATTATGCATGTAGACATTTAATTGAATTTTATTATTTTTAAATTTTTTATATAGTCTACCCACTCTTAATAAATAACAAATGGAATTATTAGAACTATCTTTTGAGCCATAATCGGAACATCAGGGAGATAATACTCATAGCGCAATTCATAATCTGACCAGAAATATGTATGAGAATTTTCAAAAGAGCAGTTCAAAACTGTGCCAAATGACTTACACATGCGACAATTTTTTATCTGTATATATATAAACTATAAAATATTAAAAAAGAAGAGAGAAATAAACATAGTATAGCTGAATTTTTATGAGTAGAAGGATCAGTATAGATTCTATCAATTGGTATAAATTTCACCGATTCAAACTATTTTTTTTTTCACATGGTTATGTATGCTGGGATTTTTTGTGGCTTCATTATCTATAATTACTTAATCTTTGCTATGATTGTAATATGATGAAGCCACAAGCATAGTAATCAGATTCGCGAATTAAACATTTTTGAGCTACAAACATATCAGTCCGCGTATAGTACGATAATTCATGAATTAAATGTTCAATTTGCGAATTATTCATGTATTTAATGAATTTCACGAATTAAACGTGTATTTTAGGGAAAAATTTGTCGCTACTCAGCTAGTACTCTCGGAGTCAAAGGTGCCAAAAATTCGTCCCTAGTTAGGGCATGAGTCGCTACTCAGCTAGTACTTGTGGGGTCAAATGTGCCAAAAATTCGTCCCTAGTTAGGGCATCATGCCATCATTGGTCATCCATTAGAAAAAGTGTCAAAAATTGAAAAAATTTCATCTGCCCATGTGATCTCCCAATGAAAAAGTTGATGGCAGTAGCTTTTCAAAAAAAAAAAAACTCGGAATTCAATGTGAAACAATCTAACAATTTAAAACTTCTTTTTTAAACTCGTAATATCTCTTGTTTAAGCCATGAATAATTTCCGAATCATTATACCCAAATCACGAATTTTTGATCTAGCTGAATATTTCCCGAATTATTTTGTTACTATTGCCACAAGAATCCAAACACAATTATGTTTTTTCAAAAACAAATGTGATCCAGATTGGTAAAATCTATACCGATCCTTCTACTAAAAAAATTCAGCTGTACGTACTCTTTTTATTTCTCTCTTTTTATTTTAATATTTTCTACACACACAAAATTCTTTACTCATGCAGTGGAAGTTTATTAATTAAGAATAACATAAAACCATTACACTTATTTTATTTCTCATTTATATTTATTTTGTATTTTTACCTTTTAAAGGTTCGATTCCCTTGGGTCCTTTAGCCTTTACATTTTTTTCACCGCATGATTTTCGAAACCAAAATCTGTAGAAACAAACTTCATCAAATAAATCAGAAATAAGTATTCCGTACTTAAAAAAAAAGTATTTTTAAATTGCCAACTAAAATAAATTAGTTATCTATTTTTTAACCAGCCGATTTAGGGGTGTAAACGGTCGGATACGGATCGGATAGTGATCAAACCATATCCTTAATTATCCGTTATACTTTTTTCGAATACGAATACGAATATGGATAGTTCCGGATATGGATACTGATCGGATATTAAATGGATATGGATACGGATCGGATATCGGATGGATACGAATACGGATGCGAATATAAATCAGACAATTAAAAATAAATTACTAATGTACATTCTAGTAAAAAAATAACATTTAAATATATTTTTTTTATTAATAAATTAGATCTAATATTTTTCATAATAAATTTGTTGGTTACAAAACATATATCATATTGTCAAAACATTAGTCACTAATTATATCATAGTGTAATATTGTTCATCAGGGTATATATGTATATACAATTTAATAAATCAATTTAAGAACATAAGAGTATATTTGTTGTAGTTTAGGGGTTAAACAGTCAGATACAGATAGTTATGGATAGTTAAAACCCTTGCCGTATCCTTATCCGTTAATTTTTCGGATATGGATATGAATACGGATAGTCTCGAATACGGATACGAATCGGATAATTTAAGTAATTTTCCGGATTTAGATCCGGACGAAATCGGATAATTTCCGATCCATTTAGATCCCTAAGCCGATCATATCATACATGATATCTTTCTCATTTCACTTTATTCTAAAGTGAACTACACGTACATAACTTTGAACTTTTATGAAAAGATAAATTTTTAATTGCCGGATCTAAGACTTAGTAACTAAGTCATCTCTATAATTTTAAAATTTTAAATATATATTAAAATTTAATTGAATTTTTGTTTTTCTAAAGTTTGTGTATATTTTAGACCCCTCATAAAATGATAAATGTATGCTTGTAATCTTGTAATTAAAGTTTCATTTGAGGTTAAGGAGGTCTTGAATTCAATTTCTACTTTTCACATATTATGGATTTTATTGTTTAACCTCCTCTAATCAAATTTTCTAATTCTTCCTCTAACATTTAGAAAATTATAATGTAAATAACCTACTACAAAACAAAAAAGAAAATGAACATATTTTGTATCCATTAATAGAAGCCGGGAAAATTAAACAATATATTAATATTAGAACACAAAATATACAAACAGTACATATATAAGTGCTCAGCTCATATATATGTACATATTTTGTATCCATTAATGAAATATGAAGGCTCGACCTTCTTGTTTATGTCAAAAAAAAAAGTGCTCAGCTCAGACTAGTATAGTTTAAAATACATCACTTATGCTTCCTCAATAAGTTATTAATTATGCAAATCGAGCCATAAAATTGCACAAAATGGGGGCACATATAAAAACAATTTGATATTTTATTTTCTTTTAATTTACTGTTCAATTACTTTAATTTATTATTTGTTTAGTGATTTGAGTTATAGGGTGAAATTAAATGGGGGCTCTATACTGATAAATGTATCTCAAATCTGAACAAGGCAGACGCGGATAGAACCAATGTCCAGTACTTTGCATTATATAGCTTTAGTATCTTTCAAATTTTGGTATAATTTTTGTGTATTATTTTGTCAGGTATAAGTATAAAAATACCACATAAAACTCTAGGCTCTGGCATCAGTTGCTCAACAGAATGTTGGAGTGTTTCATGGAAAATCAACTCCTGTATCCACAGATTCGAAGAGTCAAATTGGAATATGAGATACCAGAAAAATGCTGAAGGAAAAAAAAGAAAAAAAGAAAAAAGGATCTATGTGTCAATTGATAACTA